>JAVJIF010004653.1:0-196090 GCA_038442645.1 Agave tequilana | reverse complement strand
AAAAACAAGATATTTTAAACTCCTTTAAAGCTTAGAGTGTATGGATATGATCCACTACACATACATGGTGAAATATCTATATTTTTGACAATAAGCACTAAACATGATTTGGTTAAAGACATGTAAACTTTGAATTCCAAAAACCAAAACCGGTATTTCCAAAATGAAAATTCTTTTGTATTTTTCAAAATAAAATTTTTTTTATGAAAACTAAACTAAATCAAAGTGTGTGTGTATATGGTAACTTGAGCAATCCACTAACTATTCTATCCTTTACATTTTAATATAAAAATAAAATCTTATAAAAATAAACCTAGACACAAGCTTTCTTCTTGAAGTCTTCACTTGACGTCTTCTCATCTTCTTGACTTGGTCCAAACTTGATCCATAGAGCTAGACTCCTCTTGAGTACTTGATGTGGTCTTGATGCACAAGCTCTTGAATCAAACCGTGCTAGCTCCAAAACTTGACTTTAAATCTTTTGTTGAAGCTACACACCAACTAAGATCTTGATCACAAATCTGAAACTAATTAAATACAAGATCATTAGTACCATAACTACATGAGTTGATCATCATCAAAACTAGAGTGATAGGCCTTTGGGCTAACATGAGTGGGGAGGTGATTATTGGGCTAAGAGAGGGTAATGACTTCCCTACCTTATGTTGTCTTGGGTTTTGTCCTTAAGTTTAATTTGTGCAAGTATGCAATATAGATAAGAATGAACACAAAAACGCGAGTAAATCACTGAAGTCTTTGTCCAACTATATGCAATGCAATATGTACACCTCCGTCAAGATCACAACAACACAAGAACAAAATACAGTATATTGGAATGAATGCCTAGATGCAAATGTCTAAACTGTTTTAAAGCATCCAATTACCGTATTTTAATTCTTAAAATTATTTACAGTGTACAGGTAATATAAACAAAAATTAGCAGCAGAGTATAAGAATATATAAGAATTTCCAAACCACACAAGAGCAAGTGTGGACTTCTGCAATGCTAAAAAAAAATTGACCTGCACACAAAAACTAAGAAGAAAAGTTAACAAAAACGTGAAATCAAACCGTTCCCATCCCCGGCAACGACGTGAAAATTTGATCGGGGGAAAATCGCGCACAAAAAGTGTATGTTTTGAAATTAAGATTTAAAGTGTGTGCGCTTTGGCTTCCTCGATACTTCCGTTACAGCATAGAGGCTAAAACGATTTTAAGCCACAAGGACGTGAGGCGATAGAATCTTTACCGGTTGATTCACGTGTGTGTTAAACGTTCTTCAATGTTTGAAAGAATGAAAAGAAAGGAAAACAAAGAATGAAAAAGAGAAGTACGATGAAATACGAAGAAGTGGGAACATAGAAGATAAAATGTTTGTGATTTTTGGAATACTTCTAAAACAAAGTGAAAAGGAAAGAAAACTCATGGCTAATAACTACTAATGACTCCACCAACATGCTAACCTCTTAGTGATAGTTGCCTCACATGTATCCTTGGCAATCACTAGTCATTAGTTCAAGAGCGTTACAAAGCATGGCTCATATGTTAACTTTCACATCTAAATTCAACTAACAAGTGCAAACTACACTTAAATAATCAAAACCCAATAAGAGCAAGCATGAAATAAAGTCATGTTAGCTTGTTAGAGATTTAAATGTTAGAGTGTTAGATCCATCATCATGAGCCATCAATGGCTCTTGCAAGAGCAAGGCCAAGTAGAGGCTATTAGATTCATGTGGATTATCAAATAAGAAGTTACACTAGTTAGTGGTTAGTAATTAGTTGTCATAAGAGAAAAGTTAGCTACACATGTAAAAGAGATTAGAGAGAAGAAAATAAAGATAAGTTAAGAGAGCACTTTTCATAGATTGTCACCTTCTATTACAAGCACTCTTACTTCCTCACCATGTACCACTCTCTCTCCTATACAAAATCTAAAAGAAATGAAAAATGCAAAGGAGGAGAAGAACTAACCTAAACTAAACTACCCTAAACTACAACATGAAAGAAACTATACTAAACTCTGCATATGTTGCTGAGGGAGAACCGCAGGGGTATTTATAGGCATCAGGGGAAAGGGGGCAGGCTAGTAACAGCTGGCCAGAAGCACGGGTGCAGCCGCGCTCTTCTAGAGTTGTGTGCGCGGAGCCTCACGCTGCACGCTGTCCCGTCTATCCCCTGTCAGGTGGAAGCCCTGGTTTCTGATTTGGGCCCCTGATTTTGATGAATCAGCTTTCCAAAGTCAATGGCTATATTTTAGGCCTTTAATCACCCATTAAATGGTGATTTAGGGTCTTCTTCTTCATTACACACCATGGACCTAGAAACATGCAAGAGGTGTTTATTAGTAGAATTTAATATTAAATAAATATAAAAATGTGATATGAAATATGCAGTTTTAGAGGCTAATCAGTGATGTGGGAGCATTGGTGGAGTTATTGGAGTTGGAGAATTGAAATGGAGAAGATGAGGAATGAGAGGGGAGAAGGGAAAGAAATTAATCGGGAGAAGAAGTGAGGGGGTAATGAGAGGGGATGGGGGAAGGATGGGCTACTATTGCAGCCCATCATGCCTCTACTGCTGCTGCAGGCGGCTGCAGGAAATGGGGGTGCAGGGCATGGGGAAGGTAAGGGGGAAGAAAAGAAAAGAAAGAAAAAGAAAGAAAAATGAAAAAAAAATAAAGGGAAGGAAAAGAAATAGTAAAATAATAATAAATAAGTATATTATTAAATAATTAAATTAATAGAATATTTTGAAAGTACAAAGTAGAGGAGTGGAGAAGGAAAAATCAAGGAAAAAAGAACGGTAAATAATATTATTATTTTAATAAGGCAAAATTTGACTATTTCAGAAACATTCCGAAAAATTCTCAAAAATAGTAAATATTATTTTAAGATGTTCGGTGAAATAAAATTTGAGAAATTCAATCTAATTTTCAAATTAAAAATCTTGAAATCTCTAACGATACCGACCGACATCAGAATTGGTCAAATTTTGATAAATTTAGAAAAATCTCAAAAATGTATTTAAATAGAATATGAAATTCTAAGAAGTTACATGAAAGTCATTTCTAAAAATTCAATTCTGCTTGAAAATTAAAAATCTGAGAATCGGTCAGCGATGCCGATCGACACTGGTTTTGAAGATTTTGCAAAATAATTCTGAAAAATTTCAGAAAATCATGAAAAAACTAAAATATTTGAAAACAGTGTTTGAAACTAAATCGATCAAATCGGATGATCAGAAAGGTCTAATTCGTCGGTATGCCGGTATCGGGTTCCCGGTCCAGTTTAGGGCTGACTCTAAGACTGAGAATCCAGATCCGATACTAAATAACATGATCAATCATAACTTAAAAACAAATACTGGAAGAAAATTAAAATAATACGATCAAAGAATTTGGGACACGCATCCGTGTACGTATTCCGGGGAACGGGGTGCTACAATCTACCCACTTAGCAAAAATTTCGTCCTCAAAATTTCTAAAAGGAGGGAGATGAACACAGAAGAAAATAGGGTTGATGGGAATATCATGATAGAATGGATATGATAATGAAAAATTTACCAACTCAAGACATGATAAAATGGGGATAGTGGTCATGGGCGTCACCCCAGGGGTCCTAGTTTCAAATATAGGGCACCACTCTCTGTTCCACTTCATCTGATACTTCAGTTTCCTTAGCAGTCAAATAATATGCTTTCTGCTTCCTTCCATCTGCTCTACTCTTGGTCTTTGTTGAACTTGCGGGGAAGGGAATGGAGTTCTCCTTTCGATTGGTCCTGGGTCCCTTCTTATCGGTGGTACTGAAAGTGTTGGTTGAATCGGGGTGGTACTCCCCATCTATCTGAATGAACAATTTCATATCATATAACCATCAGACCCACATGCTAAGCATACTTTGTTTGCCATTCGGCAATCACACTTGTAGTGTCCGAACTTCAGACAATACCCACATCTCATTTGCTGAGGGAGTGATTAGTCACATATGTTGCATATACATTGTCACCTTACCATACTTTTTAGCTAATAAATCCTATTAATAAGTCTTCTTTTTCTTTGTTAAATGTAGGCCCAAGTGCTAAAAGAAAGAAAAGAGAAACAAGCCCAAAAGCCCACCAAATTCTGATTTAATTCAAAATAAATTCAAAATCAAGAAATCAGGGCAAAACTTGGAATATCAAGAGGTTGAGAAGATTCCTCCCTGAATCAAGCGGTTAAAGCCACACAATCAAAGGCTGTTTCATCAACTTTTGGAGCAGAAACAAGAAAACCAGAAGAAGATACAGGCAAATCAACAAACAAGTGTTCTTCACCAATTGGGTGTGGCCACATGGCCACACCAGGGCCGCGAAAACGCGGCCCTAGCCGCGTTTCTGCGGCTTGTTGAATTTAGTTGGGGGAGCGTTTGCTCCCCCAATCTTCCCGGGATCCTCCCCTTCTGGTTTTTCCCTATAAATGCCAGTTTCAACAGAGGAAAATGGAGCGAAGACTAGGATTAGAATTTGTGTTTATTTTCTAAGGATTTAGGCTCTTTGTTAGATAGTGCAAAAGTTGTATTCTTATTTTTCAATTTGTAGTTCAGTACACATACTTGTGAGAGAGAGGAATTGAGTGCTTGTACTTGAAGATTGAAGTGACATCAATACAAGAATCGAGCTGCTTTTTCTTCCATTCGTATTACGGTATGTCTTGCATTATTTATTTGCTTTCTTCTTTGTTTTTCATGAGTAACTAAAACAGTTTCTGGGCTCACTATTGTAACTCTCTCTAGTTCTTCTCTTCTGGTTTTAAAGAAAAATACCCAATGAATCATTTGCATGCCTTACTTAAAGCCTTTCTTCTTGAAAGTGTTCTTGAAGGCACATGAGGATGGTTGTGGACTGTTAAACTCTTACTTCTTTCATGAACATTTTTTGAACTGTTTTTACTTCATTCTTCCTTCTTCACGCTTGATGATTTAACATTCGATTCTAAACGATTTTTCAAAGAAAAGAGTGAACTCTTCCAACCATCTTATGTGCTTTACTTCAAACTTTCTAAAAATCAACTTTAAGTTTTGCCTATGATCAATTTGAGGCACTTAGGATTTCAATAGAAGAATGAACTATTGAGTAGTGAGATAGTGAGCCCAGATTTTCTTCCTTATTATAATCAACAAAATAATTTTCGAGCTTTTTAAATCACCTTCTCCAAAGCCTTCTCTAAAGTTGCAATTTCTCTTTTAATCATCTCTTTCTTTCCATTCTCTTTTTTCATTAAAAAACGAACACAATTCTTTGTTTTTAAACGAATCACCGAAAAGCTTCAATCGCATTCCTCCTCGTGGACACGACCCGTTAGCCACAAGCTACACGGTAAATTCTTAAACTCATTGATTGTTCTTTCATTTTAGCAATCAATTTTTGGCGCCGTTGCCGGAAAGGGAACGGTGTATTTGTTTTCTAACAAGTTTTGTGTGTTGTTTCAGGGACTTGAAGATTCAGATCTAGCATTCAAGCTTTGCAAGAGAAGACTTGCAAATTCTGTGCCCCTACTCTCGAAAGTAGGAAACAGAATTTCAAGAAATTGCTTTGCAAGAGTTTAAAATTTCATTAGACTACTAAAACTTTTTTTGCAGGACATATTGTTCGCAAAAAAAATTAAGTTTTTGTATGTTATATTCTTGCTATTTCTGCTATCCACCATCCCTGTTTTAATCCAACAGTAATTTGAGTGATTGTTAATTGCTTAAAAAACGTTTAGACTTGCATTCTAGGCATTTGTCTAATTACATTTACTTTACAATTATTGTTGAAGAGAACTAGAGACAAGGTACATATGCATAGCATATAGTTTAGGAAACATTCTTGGGTGATATTTTGCTTTGAATGTCACTTTCTGTATCTTGCACACTTTGCACAATTAACTCTAAGGGCAAAACTAAATTCAAGATAAGGTGGGAAAGTAATTACCCTTCCTTCGTCCACAAACCATCTCCAAGCACGCACAACCTAAGCCTAAGTAAAATCAGATAGACGTTGGCCTTAGGGACATCTCGAACTCATTAGGAGATTATCCTAAGGGGAAAAGTGTTGGAATTTGACTCCTGCCAAATCAGTGTCTATGAAAGGGATTAAGGGCCGAAAGCTCGAAGGTTGGTGGTTACTTAATTAAGGAACGTCTTTAACGGATAACCTCCCACCAATCTTATCCTGACCTGGCTGATTAGCTTGTGGTCAAAGTCTACATTATACCTCCTGTGGACAATCAACCAGTTAGGAGTTGTCTAGGTCAAGGTTACCTTAGACTAGGCTTGGTTGTTTTCTTTTCTTAACTATTGGTGAACTTGTTTGTGATTGTGTTTGTGTATGCAAGTGTGGTCAAGAGACCCTAATTCATCTAGGTTAACTAGAAACACATCACCACCCAAGTTCGAAACAAGACCAGATTCGGTTATGGATCGACCAACATCTTTGCAGGATAGGTTTTATCCCATTAGAACATTATTTCCATCCTGCATCCAACTTCCATCGGTTGGTGAACACAACTTTGAGCTTAAGCCACAGTTCATCAATACACTCCCTAAGTTCCATGACTTAGAGTCCGAAGATGCTTATTTCTTCATAAGAGAATTTGAGGAAGTATGCTTAATGATGAAAATATCACACCATGCAGATGATGCTATTAGGTTGAGATTTGTCCCATTTGCTCTTAAGGACCTAGCCAAGAAATGGCTCTACAGCTTAGCGGCCGGCTCTATCACATCTTGGGATGGTTTCGTCAAGGTCTTCTTGAAGAAATTCTATCCAATCCACAAAACCGCTCACGTTAGGAAAAACATCATGCAGTTCAAGTAAGAACCTAGTGAACCGTTTTGGAGGTACTTTGAACGCTTCAAAGACCTCCTTGTCTAATATCCTCATCATGGAATAGAGAAATGACGACAATGCCAAATTCTTTATGATGGTTTAGACTACTCGACCAAGGACCCTCTTAGAAAGCATGTGCCAAGGGGGATTCTTGCAGAAGGATGAGCATGAAGGATGGGATTTGTATAAGAATCTAGCTGAAAAGACCATTCAATGTGAACCTACTTATGAAAGCTCTAGAAATCCAAACTCTATCTCTTCAAAAGGAGGTCTCCATTCGATTGAATCATCCATAGCTAACGAGGCTAAGTTAGCTAACCTAGAGAGAAGACTGGAAGCTCTAGAAACTAAGGAACCAAGTCCAGTCAATCAAGTCAGCCCAAACCAATTTCCAACTCCGGGTTGTACTTACTGTCAGGCCATGAATCATGTGTTTGAGGAGTGTCCTGTATTTCAAGCTCACTAACACTTTCCTGAACCAATGAATGTGGCCTTCTCAAGGCCGAACAATGATCCTTACGCTCCAACGTACAATCCTGGCTGGAGAAATCACCCCAATTTCTCATGGAGCCAACAAAATAATGACCACCCACAGTCAAACCATGCAAGCCACTTCCATCATTCTAATAATTTTTCCAATCATCAACCCAACTTTTCCAATCACCCTCACAATTCTCCCAATAATCTTTCAAATTATCAACAAAATTTTCTCAACCAAGCTCCACAATCTTCCTTCCAGAATCCTCAACTCGAAAGGAGAATGACTGATTTTGAGAGAAATATGGAAAGGTACATGAAGAACTAGGATTCTCGCATACAAATAATACAGAGGTTAGAGGGTCAAATGAGCCAGTTAGCCAACCCACAACATGAGAGGCAAAAGGGTACCTTACCCAGTCAACTAATTATGAATTCTAGAAATTCACAACAAGCTCATTTGGTTGAGGATCAATCACTGAATCAATATAATGCTGTTTATACATTGAGGTCGGGAAAGAAAGTTGATAACCAAGTGTCAACACCACCTAATCCTAGTCAGCACAATCACACTTCAGCATCCACCTCATCTAATCCCACTCTTAAATTTGATGAATCTGAAAAAGGTAAGTCAACCAGTCATGTGCACCAGCCTATAACACCATTTCCTAATAGGCTGAAAAACAACAAGCAAAATCCACACATGGATAAGATAATTGAGATCTTTAATCAAGTGAAGATAAATGTGCCACTTCTTGATGCCATCCAACAAGTCCCATCTTATGCTAAGTTTCTTAAAGACATGTGCACCAAGAAGAGAAAGACTAATGTTCCTAAAAAGGTCTTCTTAGCCACTAACATTAGTGAGCTACTATCGGGTCTGATCCCTGTTAAGTACAAGGATCCGGTAGTCCAACTATTGCCTGCACAATAGGACAAGCCGAGATTAGTCGTGCACTTCTTGACTTGGGGGCAAGTATCAACTTGCTTCCATTCTCAGTTTATCAATAACTCGGGTTGGGCGATCTTAGTCCAACTCGAGTCACTATCCAACTGGCTGACCGTTCAGTGAAAGTTCCAAAATGGGAGATTAATGATGTCCTTATCCGGGTTGGGGAGTTTATTTACCCTGTTGATTTCAAAGTTCTTGAGACGCAACCTATGTCTAACTCTAATCATAGGGCTCAAACTCCTGTTATCCTAGGGCGACCATTCCTTGCTACTGCCAATGCCATCATCAATTGTAAGAATGGATCCATGAGGTTAACTTTTGGGGACATGACTAGAGAAGTCAATGTCTTCAACCTAGAAAAACAACCTCGTAAGATAAGAGATCAAACATTTGAGGTAAACTTTGTTAAAAACAATTGTGATGAAGAGAGTGAAGATTTAGAAGATGAGTCGCTGTTTCTTAATGAATTATTTAAAAATGAATGCGATTATCTTGATGAGAAGGCATATGTCGAAGATCCTAATATTAGAGTACCCTTGAAAAAGGGAAAATTTGATTTGAATATCTTCACTTTCGATGAGCCAACCAATAATGTATCGCATGAGGATATAATTCAAGAACCTCTGATTGACATACTCTTTGAAAACCTCTTCAAAGAAGAACTCATGTGTTTGGATGAACCAACTAGGGATCTTTTGGTTAATTGCACATTTCTAGGGAAAGTGTTGACCTAAACTTTGAGGAGATATATGAAACTGAGTTAGAATTCCTAGGAATTCATAGTGAGGAAGTTCCAACTAAGAAGTGTGGTGGTGATAAATTTTTGAATAATGATTGTAACAATATGAGGAAGAAACACCTAAAAAAGGTGAGACTGGAGAGGAAGGAAGCTAAAATGACAAAACAAATGGCCTCCCCACTGTGCCCTATAAAGAGCCCATTAGAATGATGGAAAGAGAGCTAGAGGAATAAGACCGAAAAAGACCTAGGTGTGGGAGAAACTTGATGTTGTACATATTTCTGTATAATATATGCACCTCTTTTACATTTCATTTCATGCATGTATACATTTCTTTCATACATTGGGGACAATGCATGAGATAAGTGTGGGGGAGGGTTCTAACATGTAACATGATGACTACTATAACTTGAAAAAAAAAAGGAGACTTTTTGAAAGGTTAGAACAATATTTTGATATATTTTTTGTAAGAACTTAAGTCAATTTTAAGGAATAGGAAAATCATAATTAGGATTTCTTATTCTTGGTCAAAGTCAGATAACTTGTTTGATGTTTAGGGTTAGGAAGAAAATTTGTGAAAGTAATTTAGTCTTGATATTTACCTTGATGAAATATGCACACTAAATACACTTACACACTTAGGGTTTAAAAACAGAGACTCTTATGCCTTATAAAACAAATTTATTATGAAAAGAAATATAAATAAACAAATCTAATTATTGATTAGCTAGGTGCTTTGGCCTAAGCAAGCCTTGGTATTTATGCAAAAGATAATTAGATAAGTTTGAAAAAAAATGTATATATATAAATCCTCTGATTAAGCTGGGTATTTATGTCTCATGAAGCATAAGTATTCACGCCTAAAAGGGGTACATTTCACAAATAAAAACCTTGGTTTCGTGGCTTTGTCTGCTCGAGTGTTTAAGTCCTTAGGGGTGTTTTCTCACTTGGTGCCCTAAAACTGTCCGATTTGGATGTCACCGACTAAAGGCTCGTTACATGGGCAGATTAGAAAGCCTAATGAAATTGAGGAATAAATTCCACCAAGAATAAATATAAATAAGGCATAGGAGTTAATGTTAAAAAACCCTTAGTCAACTTCACGGTCACGAGGGTGCATACGACTCAGGGTAAATTAATAGACTAGATGAGAAAAACAATTTGACTCCTTACTTTAATTGATGACATGTTGTTGAATAGAGAGTAAGTTTAGGAATGAAAAATTTGATATTCCTATAACTTTTAGATTACTTAAACTCTCACAAATATACTTCAAATACTTTCTCTTTTCAAAATGCTTTTCAAAAACACAAACTTTTTTCTCTTCCTTTATGGATTTTGTGGGTACAATCCGCTGAAAACCCTCACGAGACAAAACTCGTCCTCTAGGGGTAACCTAGAGGTTTAAGGGCTTGTTGCACATGCTCAGTACAATCGAGTGACCTGCGAAAGTGGTCTAATAATTGATTAGAATTAGTCTGATGTTTTGCTCGAGGGCGAGCAAAAGATAAGTGTGGGGGTGTGATTAGTCACATATGTTGCATATACATTGTCACCTTACCATACTTTTTAGCTAATAAATCCTATTAATAAGTCTTCTTTTTCTTTGTTAAATGTAGGTCCAAGTTCTAAAAGAAAGAAAAGAGAAACAAGCCCAAAAGCCCACCAAATTCTGATTTAATTCAGAATAAATTCGAAATTAAGGAATCAGGGTAAAATCTTGGCATATCAAGAGGTTGAGAAGAATCCTCCCCGAATCAAGCGGTTAAAGCCACACAATCAAAGGCTGTTTCGTCAACTTTTGGAGCAGAAACAAGAAAACCAAAAGAAGATACAGGCAAATCAACAAACCAGTGTTCTCCACCAATTGGGTGTGGCCACATTGCCACACCAGGGTCGCGGAAACGCGGCCCTGGTCGCTTTTTCACGGCTTGTTGAATTCAGTTGGGGGAGCGTTTGCTCCCCAATCTTCCAGGGATCCTCCCATTCTGGTTTTTCCCTATAAATGCCAGTTTCAATAGAGGAAAATGGAGCGAATACTAGGATTAGAATTTGTGTTTATTTTCTAAGGATTTAGACTCTTTGTTAGATAGTGCAAAAGTTGTATGCTTGTTTTTCAATTTGTAGTTCAGTACACATACTTGTGAGAGAGAGGAATTGAGTGCTTGTACTTGAAAATTGAAGTGATATCAATACAAGAATCGAACTGCTTTTTCTTCCATTCGTATTACGATATGTATTGCATTATTTATTTGCTTTCTTCTTTGTTTTTCATGAGTAACTAAAACAGTTTTCTGGGCTTACTATTGTAACTCTCTCTAGTTCTTCTTCTCTTCTAGTTTTAAAGAAAAATACCCAATGAATCATTTGCATGCCTTACTTAAAGCCTTTCTTCTTGAAAGTGTTCTTGAAGGCACATGAGGATGGGTTTGGACTGTTAAACTCTTACTTCTTTCATGAACGTTTCTTGAACTGTTTTTACTTCATTCTTACTTCTTCGCGCTTGATGATTTAACATTCGATTCTAAACGATTTTTCAAAGAAAAGAGTGAACTCTTCCAACCATCTTATGTGCTTTACTTCAAACTTTCTAAAAATTAACTTTAAGTTTTGCCTATGATCAATTTAAGGCGCTTAGGATTTCAATAGAAGAATGAACGATTGAGTAGTGAGATAGTGAGCCCAGATTTTCTTCCTTATTATAATCAACAAAACAATTTTCGAGCTTTTTAAATCACCTTCTCCAAAGCCTTCTCTAAAGTTGCAATTTCTCTTTTAATCATCTCTTTCTTTCCATTCTCTTTTTTCATTAAAAAACAAACACAATTCTTTGTTTTTAAACGAATCACCGAAAAGCTTCCATCGCATTCCTCCTCGTGGACACGACCCGTTAGCCACAAGCTACACGGTAAATTCTTAAACTCATTGATTTTTCTTTCATTTTAGCAATCAGGGAGAGGTTAGAGTAATTGCTCTGCTAGCGGGGTATCCAAGGGAGTCTGACTGAGTCTATACCTCCCTTTAACTGAAAGGGTCTCTTCGCTGACTTCCTTAGCATCTCATCCTGACGCTTCTTTCCCAATCCCCGCTCTACCTCACGAGCGACGATAAGGACCTGAGAATACGTCTTGAGTTGCTGGGTATAAGAAACATCTGGATCTGCATCCTCAGGCCTTGCTGGATCTACTTGCTTGGTTCTCCTCATTGGCCACCATGTATGGCGCGAATCGGCTCAGTCTCAGGAACTCTACAGCATGCTTGTCTACAGTTTGGTACCTCTGCTGCAATCTGATAAATTGCTCTTCCATCTCCTTCTGTGTCATCTCAGAGAAGAATCTCTCATAGAAACTCTTCGAGAATTGGTCCCAAGTGATGGACTTCCTAGCCTCGCTTCTTCTGCCAACCACGAAGTTCTGTCCACATCCTTCAGCTGTATCTTAGCCACTTCCACTTGGTTCTCGTCAGGAATCCGGGCTGCCTTCAGAAGATCTGTAGTATCAATCAGCCACTGCTCGGCGTTCAACGGCTTCTCAGTACCTGAAAATGTAGCCGGCTGCAGTTTTTTGAAATCGGATACATTTCCAGGCCTCTGCTCTCTAGGTGTTGTCAATAATGTTTGTCACAAGAGCTCGGTCTGCGGATGCTGACTCTCCATCATGCCATGAAGTACCCTCATCATATTGTCGCCCTCTCTATTAGAACTATCACGAGAAGTGATAGGACCATTACGGATTCTCCGTCTTTCGATATCTAAGTTAGTTGAAGGGATGACGGGAAGAAGTTGATAGGAAAAAAGATAGGAAGGTCTCAGGATCCAAGGAAAAGATTATGAGAAAGGAATAGATAACACTGCACTTGCGATTGGAATGTATATTCAAGACTCATGCTTTCCAGTTGCAAATTAATATATAATTAATCTGCCAACTAGTTGTACTGATGATGTTAGAGCATAGGCTCTGATACCATCCTGTGACGCCCCGACCCCGCGGGTACGGAGACGTCACTGCGACGTATATACGCAGGTCAGAAATACCCTCACGTATATACGCTAAGCATCAATACAGGCAAGAATCAGAGTATGGAAGCACAGTGGTAATATACATTCCAGCAGAAAAGTATAAGTACATGGTCATCTCAGAGAGTGACACAATATTATAGGAATATTACATCACAAAAAAATATAAAAGTACAATACATGAAGAGATATACAAAAGCTGAGAGGTGCTCACGAGTAGCAAGAGGGCCTCGAAAGCCAAACAAGAGAGGAATTGGGAGGAAGAATCACGACGAGGTCCAAGCTTCTGCTACACTCCGATCGTCACGGATAGATCCGCTGCGCACTCTGATAAGCTACAACAAGGCCACCAAGGTCCAGTCTCTAGGATCTGGACATTATAATCTAGGGTTGTCAGATGCAACCCCGAGTACATATGATAAAGCCAAGTGGCATGCATATCAGTCACACGTGTACATGATCAAGTGATGTGGTTCAGGTATGCATGTACAAGCAATAACAAGTAACATAAGAAAAATTAAAGGAACGACAATAAATCATGTATATTTATGAATGTGAAACAGAAAACATGCATAAAAGGCAATATGAAAGCATAGGTACATATAAACATGCGGTAAATATATTAAACATGCGATAAATATAAGTATGGACAAAAATAGTTGTACAAGCTCAGATTCTGGATTCACGAGATTGATACGTCAAGGGGATAATCTAAATAAGGAAACCCTCATCTATATACCACATTTCCCATGTCGCCATCATCTGAGTTCATTTAACTTGAGTTGCCCTCAGAGTAACTGAATTAATGTGTGTCTGGAGTAGTCATTGTATGTCATAAAGTAGGGTGTTACTGAGGGGATAACACTATAATTGGAGAATATAAAGGTGTTATATTTTAAGTTATCCAATAATAATAATAATCAGTATCATTTGATATTTCAATCGCCTCCCTATCAGCGCCTTACATCATCGATAGTCCATACTAGAGTTCGTACTTTGTAGAACTTATTCGGGTGTGATATGTGAGTACCAGGACTCGAACAAAGGAGAGACCAAATATCATACGTTCCTAATATTATTACTGCTTGGTTGTTATATTCTTATGTTATTCATCCGATCCATATGCTTATGTATGTGCTACCGATACACATACATCCACTTATGAATAAGAGGAGTTATTCTTTGGAAACTGATAAATCTGATGGCTCATATTTATAGTGGGTCCCGTCTCTGCCTGGGACTAGCTCAGGAGTAAGGCTACTGTTTCCGGGGACTTATTATTACGCACCTGTTTTGTATTGATTTTGCAAAGGGGAAAACTTACAAAATAGTGCCGAGGAGCGAAATTACAAGTAGTTCTTTGTAAGAAGAAGATTACAGGTAGACCTCCTCTGAAATTTCTGGGAAAGTGTGTGAAAGTACACCTAGAGGGGGGTGAATAGGTATACTGCTAATCTAATGACCTAAATGCGAAAATTAAAAACTAATTGCAACTATACTTAATGCAATCAACGAGTGTAGCCGAATTCCCGGTGAAGGGCTCTGGACTAACTCCTCTTGATTCCTCTGAATAAGAGTTGAGGTGCTATATGAAGCTCTCGTGGTTAAGCACAAGTGAGGCACACACAAACACGCCAAGCATATAATTATGAATGATCAATATGAAATGATGCAAGGCACAATATAAAGAGAGAGAGTTAGAGAGACAATGGATCAAACGCTAACACATGGATATGTTTCGAGGTTCGAGCACACAGCTCTACGTCCCCGCCTTCACACAGAAGGATTTTCAATCCACTTGTCCACACAGGACTCCCACACAGGGAACCTCCACCGAGGATTTGGGGTAGATACAATATGGAGTACACAACTCCTCTCTGAACCAAAACAACCTCTACACTTAGAGGCTAGGCACAAAGCCACACAAACACCACCTCACATAAGAGGGGTAGGCACTTAGCCAATACAACACAATCACCTCACACTTGAGGGATTCCAACACAAACTCCACCTCTCACTAGAGGGAGCCAACCAACAATCTCCACCTCTCACTAGAGGAAGCCAACCACCTCTCCAAAATTAACTAAAAATCTTAACCAAAACCTCTCTCAAATGGGGTATTTATTACCCCCAAAAGGAATCTGCCCGTTGGCTGCTGACAAGGCCAGAATTGGCCTTCCGGTCGACCGGCCGGTCGACTGGCTAACAGTCAACTTTTTGACCGTTGAGCCTTCCCGTCGATCGCCCGGTCGACCGGTCTCTGAACCAGAGAGCAACGGCTCTCTGGCTGGTCGACCGCCCGGTTGACCGGGGCAACCCGAGAGTGGGTTGCCTTCAGTCGGTCGACCGTGCGGTCGACCGGCCAAACCCAATGGCCTTTGTGCACGTCTCGTGCACGTCCGGTCGACCGCACTGGTAGACCGGCTCCTGGTCCGGTCGACCGAAACGGTCAACCGCCTGAGCCTGGCAGAATGGGATTAGGGACTGAAAAACTTAGTTTTTAAATACAAAATAAATCCCATAAAATTCTCTAAAAATCCAAAAAAATAGTTTTAGTATAATACTTTGATATACAAACATGTGTGAAAAAATTCAACACATATTTCAAACAATTTGAACCATTTTTGTGTTATGAAAATTTTGCCGAAAACTAAAATCCGTATTTTCTAAAACTTGAATTTTTGAATTGAAAATTCGTTTTGTCCAAAACTCATCCAAATACAAAAACTGATATTGAAACAACTTTTAGGCATATAGTATATGGATATACTCCAATATACATATAAAGATATATATATATATATATATATATATATATATATATATATATATATATATATATATATATATATATATATATATCAATGTTTTTGATATTAAATCCGAAAATATGTTTTGTTAAAACACAAAACTCCAAACACATGAATAGGCATATCAAAATAAGTTTGTCTAAGATATGAAACATACATGCATATAGAACAAATCTAATATATATTAAACCATGTAAACTTGTATTTATACTATCTATTCATGAAAACCAAGATCGGTTAAACCAAAAACCGAAAATCAATAAACATGAAAACTAGAAACAAGTGTGTGTGTTGTGACCTTGAGCATATCATACTATCTAATCTTTACAAATGGATCTAAAGACATAAACTAAACTATGTACTGAAGTCTTCTTGACGAACTCCGTCTTCAAGCCGACTCGATCCAAACAGTGATCCATCGAGCTTCACTCCAACGAGTGCTAGATATGACTTTGTCACTCGGGCTCTTGAATCACCATGTGAGAAGCTCCAAAACTCCTTTGTTGAAGCTAATCACCTACTAATATCTTGGTTAAGTATCTGAAACTAAACATCACAAGATTATTAGTAAACATAACTACATGAGTTAATCATCATCAAAACTAGAGTGGAAGGCCTCTGGGCCAACAGTGTGCCGGTAGGAATCTGATCAGCGCGCGATCACTTTATCCCTTTGACGATGCGATCGATCAGATAATCGGACTGCTGCATGATGGGATTCCCTTCTCGCCTGGTTCGGGAAATCGGAGAACAGAAGGTTGGTAGAACCCTCTTGTTACTTCTCAAACTGCCTTTACTTGGGGATTCCTTCTCGCCTGGTTCCAGAGATTCCTTGAGAGGGAGGAAGATCTTAGGGTATTAGCACCCTGATTAGAGAAGTAGTTCTCTGAATTCTTAGAAGTAAGAGAATAGATCTCTTGTTGACTTCCGCTTTCTTATCCGCCGGTGGTCCTCTCTTCGGGGGGGTCTCGGTCCGTCCGTTCTCTTCTCCCTTTTTTCGAGCCTCTTGGACTTAAATCTTTTCAAGCCCCTGAGCCTAGCCTACTAATATGCTATTTATAGGCTCAAATAGGGAGTTATGATTCCCTTAATTGTCTCCAGTTAATTGAGAGATCACCCCTGATCTTCTTACCTAATTGGGAGAGTCAAGAATCATGTCAAGCAACTACCAAATTTGATCTTAATCATAATGATCTCATTTGGAGATTCGATTGGTCAAAGATGACCATAAAAAGACCCACAGCAGGGCTAATGAAAAGCTTCATGAGAAGCTATCAAGAAAGCTTCCAGAGAAGCTAGAATTAGCTTCAGGCAAAACTGTAAGTTAACTCTCTGGAGCTATGAAGAGCTTCATGAGAAGCTAGAAAGAAAGCTTCCTGAGAAGCTAGAATTAGCTTTCGGAGAACCTGTAAGTTAGCTCTCTGTGGACCTATGAAAAGCTTCATGAGAAGCTAGAAGAAAGCTTTTAGAGAAGTTAGAATTAGCTTTCGGAGAAGTTAGAATTAGCTTTAGACGAGCTGTAAGTTAGCTCTCTATGGAGCAATGAAAAGCTTTATGAGAAGCTATCAAGAAAGCTTCCGGAGAAGCTAGAATTAGCTTCAGATGAAGCTGTAAGTTAGCTCTCTGTGGAGCTATGAAAAGCTTCATGAGAAGATTATCAAGAAAACTTCCGGCGAAGCTAGAATTAGCTTCAGACGAAGCTGTAAGTTAGCTTCATGAGAAGCTATCAAGAAAGCTTTAGGAGAAGCTAGAATTAGCTTCAGACGAAGCTGTAAGTTAGCTCTCTGTGGAGCTATGAAAAGCTTCATGAGAAGCTATCAAGAAAGCTTCCGGTGAAGCTAGAATTAGCTTCAGGCGAAGTTATAAGTTAGCTCTCTGTGGAGCTATGAAAAGCTTCATGAGAAGCTATCAAGAAAGCTTCCGGTGAAGCTAAAATTAGCTTCAGGCGAAACTGTAAGTTAGCTCTCTGTGGAGAGCTTCAAGGCGAATCTAGACAAGCCTAGCCTCTCAGTCGAGGCTATCCCTTTTGGCTCATGCGATGCTAAGTGTTGAGCTAACTTAGCATCTTAGGCCTGCTTAGGTCTCTTCAAAGACAATCTTAGTCTACTGTCCGCTTCACTGGATCAATAGAGTCCAAGTCGTTGATTTGTCCCTCGAGATGGGTAAAAACTGATCGTCAGCTTGTCTGTGACTTGTCTTTTGTAAATGTCGACAAGTTAGACGTCGTTCAGACCAGTTGGAAAGCTGTCTGAGAGTTTTGTCTTTTTTGAGTGTCAACAAGACCTCCTTCAAAGTTTTCATAAATTCGCAATGGGATGGTTCGGATTTCGAAATACTTTGAATTGCCTCAGGTGTTCAAGAGAGAGCATTCACCAAGTAAATTCCCCAAAGAAATTAGAACTTTGACTGAAAATTATTCAGGGGTTAGGAACGTGATAAAATCAGTCTGAGTATGAGAACTCACTAGGGACAAAGGGGAGCAGATCTGTCTATTCAGAGGTGACGAGCTGGACATAACTGATTAGGAATCAGTAGAAAAGAAGCCTTGTCATTCAGAGGTGACGAACTGAACATGATGACCAATGAATACTCTCTACTAGACTGAAAGACGAGACTTGGCTATCTATTAGTTCAGAGGTAACAAGGACATAACCGATTGAGAAGCCACTAAGCTCAAAATTTTATCATTCAGAGGTGACAAACTGGGCATGATGGCAAAGAAATAGTCTCTACTGGACTGAAAGATGAGACTTGGCTATCTGTCGGTTCAGAGGTAACAAGGACATAACCGATTGAGAAGCTACCAAGTTCGAAATTTTGTCATTCAGAGGTGACAAACTGGACATGATGATAAATAAATAGTCCTATACTGGACTGAAAGATGAGAGTTGGCTATCTGTCGGTTCAGAGGTCACAGGGACGTAACTGATTGAGAAGCCACCAGGCTCAAAATTTTGTCATTCAGAGGTGACGAACTGGACATGATGACAAAGAAATAGTCATACTGGACTGAAAGATGAGACTTGGCTATCTGTCGGTTCAGAGGTCGCAGGGAAGTAACCGATTGAGAAGCCACCAAGCTTAAAATTTTGTCATTCAGAGGTGATGAACTGGACATGATGACAAAAAAATAGTCCTATACTGGACTGAAAGATGAAACTTGACTATTTGTCGGTTCAGAGGTCGTAGGGACGTAACCGATTGAGAAGCCACCAAGCTCAAAATTTTGTCATTCAGCGGTGACGAACTGGACATGATGATAAAGAAATAGTCCCTACTGGACTGAAAGATGAGACTTGGCTATCTGTCGGTTCAGAGGTCGTAAGTACGTAACTGATTGAGAAGCCACCAAGCTCAAAATTTTGTCATTCAGAGGTGACGAACTGGACATGATAACAAAGAAATACTCCCTACTGGACTGAAAGATGAGACTTGGTTATCTGTCGGTTCAGAGGTCGCAGGGACGTAACCGATTGAGAGGCCACCAAGCTCGAAATTTTGTCAATCAGAGGTGACGAACTGGACATGATGACAAAGAAATAGTCCTATACTGGACTGAAAGATGAGTCTTGGCTATCATCGGTTCAGAGGTCGCAGGGACGTAACCGATTGAGAAGCCACCAAGCTCAAAATTTTATCATTCAGAGGTGACGAACTGGACATGATGACAAAGAAATAGTCCCTACTGGACTGAAAGATGAGACTTGGCTATCTGTCGGTTCAGAGGTCGCAGGGACGTAACCGATTGAGAAGCCACCAAGCTCAAAATTTTATCATTCAGAGGTGACGAACTGGACATGATGACAAAGAAATAGTCCTATACTGGATTGATAGATGAGACTTGGCTATCTGTCGGTTCAGAGGTCGCAGGGACGTAACCGATTGAGAAGTCACTAAGCTCAAAATTTTGTCATTCAGAGGTGACGAACTAGACATGATGACAAAGAAATAATTTCACTGGTGGAAATCAGAGTTGATTATTACCTCCATGGGGATTTTGATATCTCCTTCGGATGTTATTTGGAAGAAATTGTCAGAGGTATATTGTTAACGTGATAATCAGAAAAGTCTACTGAGGACTGATTATTAGAAACCCGCTGGGGAATTAGGAAATGAGTCCCATAGAAGATCATATATCAGAGAACTTCGTAGGAATTTGTAAAGCAACTTGCCAGAGGTATGATGTTAACTTGACAAGGATTCATTTACTATTAGAGGTGCTTGAACATAACAGTAATTTGAGTGGACCTATTGTTCTGTTGAAGAGAATGACAAGCGGGGTTTATTCACTAGGGATATTGGCTTTATCCGTTAGGGAGTAGATTATAGTCTTACTATCAGAGGTTTAATGTTAACATGATAGGTTAGACTCATCATTTTGCAAGGGATATGAATACCTTTATATGTGGTCTTACCATTCATGGATGGGAATTGGTAAGTGATTTTTGGAGAGGGAATCAAATGGGAATAGGTTCCTTAGGATTTTTAGCAAATCCTCAGCCGTCAACGGATTTGATATGCCTTTACCAACTACCGTTTGAGTCGGGCTAGCCATGCTATTCCCCTCAGTATGATGAGTTGTCAAGAACTTATGTTGGGCTTAAAGGCCAACATTTTTCTCTATCCTTAACCACGGAATCAATTGGGAATAGGTCCCTTAAGATTTTTAGCAAATCCTCAGCTGTCAACGGATTTGGTTTGTCTTTACCAATTACCGTTTGAGTTGGGCTAGCCATGCTATTTCCCTCAGCATGATGAGTTGTTGAGGATTTTATATTGGGCTTAGAAGCCAATGTTTTCCTCTAACCTTATTCACCGAAAGCTTCAGATCGTATCATATAAAGTGAACATTTCTGTATTCCACTGGTGACCTCTAAAATCTCACTGGAGATTAGAGAGTTAAGTCTAAACTTCATGGGAAATTTGTCGGGGAGATCGACATTTCTCGTGAAGCGTCACTTTTTGTTCATCAAGACTTTGGTTCTCAGCTGATCTTCATGTCTAGATATGGAGTACAAACTTCACAGGAAATGTATCGAGTAAATCGAGATTTCTCGTGGAGTTTCACTTTTGTTCGTCATAATCAAGACTTTAGTCACACCTGATCATCAAATCTGAACATGAATGTGGAAACATTAGAAAGGTCCTGCAAGGATGCATCACGAACCTTCTTCGATGAATTTAACTCATTCAAGATCGTCGTAAAGTTGAATTGATTTGCCAAAAGAAGAATGTAGAGATGGTTGACATTGATTCCTCCTGTAAAAGGGACTCCTTGAGGAGATGAAACAGTCAGACGAGTCTGACTTGATGATCAGAGGTGTAATGTTAACCTGATCACGCATAGTACTTTTTTGATTAGAGGTATAGTGTTAACGTGATCATGGATAGTACTTGTCGCTGATTGGCATCAGGAGCGTGTTACCGTTTGGATTCGCTAGGCAATAAGCTCCACTCGAGTAGACTACCTCTACTATGAAAGGTTGTCCTCATTTGGTTGGTGGAATGATATATTCTAACCCCCTGCGCGTTTTTCGACGTTGTTGGCTGTTGTGTCTCATCGGGGTCTGGTTGTACTGTCGCTAGTTATTTGCCAGACCTAGTGCCGTTGGCTATCGGTTGTCTCCTCTTCAGAACTGCTGAGCGGCTGGTGCGGTGTCATCTGCTGCGAGAGATATTGCAAGACTTACCTTTAACTTTGAACTGACTTGAGTCCCATTGCTTTAGCCATTGATGGAATAAGACCCATGGTTTTTGAAAGTAGAGTTGACTGCCTCCATACTCCCTTTCAGGATAGGAGTTAGGCAGTGGCCTTTTTATGTTCTAACTTCAGAGTCAAAACACCTGCTTCGATTAGTGCTTGGATTTTGTCTTTAAGGACATTGCACCTGCAAGTAGGATGATGAACCATTCTATGAAAAGACAATAGTTGGGATCATTCGTTCGTCCTACTTCGTCTGGGCATCTAGCCTCTGGCAACTTAAGCTTGTTGCCTTTGTTGAGCAAGTGAAAAAGTATCACCACATGCTCATCTTTGAAGGAGTATTGTCTTTGATACTCCGAAGTCCTGTTGGAGTTACCTTTCTTTGATCGAGTTCCTCCATATATTTTCAATGCTGATGTATCAGAAGATTCAGCTGTGTCATAGCTTTTATTGTTGATTCCCTACCTGCTTTTGGGGTCTCAAACTTTTTAGCTGATTTTTCAGCTATCTTGGCTTATTCAATAAGCTCCTTCCAAGTGTGGGCTTTGATGGCTCCCATGCGAACTTCCACTTTGTCAAGGAAGTTATGCCCACACGTCTGAAGCAACATAGGCAAAGGCATACCTGCAGAGCACACGAGAGAAAGGTTGCATAATCTCTCTATATAATCCCGTATAGTTTCTCCTCCATTCTGGACTGTCAAAAGGAGCGTGCCCATGGTCACCTCAGTATCATCCTCATAGAATCGGCAGAGGAATCGGGTTTCTAAGTCGAGCCAGGAATTGATGGAGTTCATGGGGAGACTCCTGAACCAATCAAAGGCTACCCCCTTGAGGGTGCCAATAAACAGTCTGGCCATGATAGCATCATTACCTACTAAATTATCGGTTTGCGATCGGAAGTAGTAAATGTGCTGATTTGGTGAGCTCTTGCCATCATATGAGTGCAACATTGGTGGCTTGAACTTTGGCGGATATAGGACTGAATCCCATTCCAAGGGGTAAGGACGGACCGCCCCTACTTTCTTCAGTTCGTCCCTTTGGGTTAGGGATGCGATCTGAGCCTGGATGCCTTTGATCACTTCGGCATCGATTGAAGAGCCCTCCTTTGAATGATCAGTCTTGGGAGGTTCATCGTTATTGTTCTCCTTATTCTCGTGATTACTACCGGTTGTGTTATCATTGTTCCAGTTTGTCAGGAGCTGAGCCAATATTTGCTGGATATTGTCCAAGACTTTTTGCTTGGCCTTGGAAGTCTGCTCCTGCGCCTCCATGCGATGACGAAGATCATCATCATTGTTGCTATCAGCCATGTTGGCTGATACAAACCTTGCCTGCACAGAGTTGATAGTGGCGGAGGAAGCGTAGCCGCTGGCTTCTTCTTCATCATCAGACCATTGAAATTGGCGTCCCAATGGTTCTGGCAACATAGCTTCTGAGGAAGAAGGTTGTCCATGATTATAGGGTATTGTACATTGGAAGGTACCCTTTTGTTCTACAGAACCTGACCTAAACCGGGGCTATAGTCGGGCCTTGGAGAACTGAATGAGGGAGTGCAGAACCCCTGTTTTCTTCTTTGAGATCGTAATAGATCCCTTCCTCTGCTTATCATGTTGACAGAGGCAGCTGCGAGGTGAGGCACCTTTACTGTCTCCTTTTTTCGAGACTTGAGCTTCTCAGAAGTTTGGACTGACACCTAATTGAACATCGATTGCTGGCTCGGAGGAGAAGTTGTGAGGATTGGTCCCAAACAATAGTGGACGGAATGTTCACAGGTTGACACCCACTTGTCCGCACTGGGATGGCGAGATGTGAACTGGCTCTTCGGAGTGGAGTTTCCACTTGTTGCTCAGATAATCCCGCAAGTCTGCATTACCTGGGTCCAACTGCTCTAACACGAAGACTCGGAGAAACTGGATGTTAGCCTGCTTGGGTTGAGAAACCCTAGGCTTAGCCTTGAAGACTTTCTTTTGGGCTATAGGCGAAGCTAGGATAGTTTCCCCTGAAAGAGTAGCTTCGCAAGGAGAAGCTACTGTTTTAGCTCTGTTGCACAGAGTTTTTCCTGTGAGCGAGGTTGAAATAGCCCCCCTGTTAGCACTCAGTGGTGCTTCATTTTTAACCTTGTGACTAAGGTTTTTAGCACTCAGTGCTTTGGTTTTGTCGCTAGCGGGGAGCCTAGCACTGCCCAATAGTGCTGATGATGTAAGCGGGGCTGCAGTAGCCTCGCTGTTAGCACAAAGTGCTTTAGCCCTAGCTTCACGACTAAGAACTTTTGGAGCACCCTTAGATGCTGAAGCTGCATAAGTACCGCTGTCAGCACCTAGGGACGATCCCTCAGCTCCACTGCAAAGAACGAACTTAACGCTTGAAGCATGCTGCGATGCTTTGCTCGTTGCCTGCTTGCAAAGGTGGTTAGCACCGCTAGGCGCTCTAGTTTTAACTTGGTGGCTAGGAACTTCACGCATACCCTGGGGTACTAGTGTTGTGTCTGCCGGGCTATGTAACTTCGCTCAGAAGAACGAGGTTGGCGCGAGAAGTCACTACTCCTGAATTAGGCGAAGGCATAGTCACCGTTCTAGCCTCGTGGCTAATGACCTCAGCGAAGCAGGCGGACATTTTACCTTTATCTTCGCATGACGGGCGTGGCTTAGCTCTGTGAAGAGCTGAAATAATCTTACAGTCAGAGACTATTTTAGCTTCGCAAGAAGCTGAATCAAGAGATCTATCTACAACTTTTGCAATCCACATAGCCTTAGCAAAGGCTGTTTTAGGTTCACAAGGAACCTTTATAGTTTTGCACACAGTGTTAATATGCTGGCGCGGGGCTATGTTAGTCCTATTGAGGCTGTGCTAGACTCGCATAGAGTCCGTTTAGCCTCGCCGGAGGCAGTAATAGGCTTGCAGAGAGCCTTATTTGTCTCAACAGAGACTTGCTTCCAAGAGTTAGCCAGAGGGGCTCTGACTACGCTGACCTCTTTGCGCATATGTAAGGGGCTTGTGCTACCCCCAGAGAGAAGTTGTTCAAACCTCTCTTGGTTAAAGTGAATGACCAGCGTCTCAGCAATAGACCTGAAGGTCTGATAGTTGCATTGCTACACTTGATTCTCAGCAGTGGAGAATGCATTCCCCAGCGGAGTCGCCATCTTATTTTCCATTGATTTTGTAAAGGAGAAAACTTACAAAAAAGTACCGAGGAGCGAAATTACATGTAATTCTTTGCAAAAAGAAGATTGCAGGTAGATCTCCTCTGAGATTTCTGGGAAAGTGTACCAGTAAGAATCTGATCAGCGCGTGATCACTTTATCCCTTTGACGATGCGATCGATCAGACAATCGGACTGCTGCCTGATGGGATTCCCTTCTCGCCTGGTTCGAGGAATTGGAGAACAGAAGGTTGGTAGAACCCTCTTGTTACTTCTCAAACTGCCTTCACTTGGGTATTCCTTCTCGCATGGTTCCGGAGATTCCTTGAGAGGGAGGAAGATCTTAGGGTATTAGCACCCTGATTAGAGAAGAGTTCTCTGAATTCTTAAAAGTAAGAGAATAGATCTCTTGTTGGCTTCCGCTTTCTTGTCCACCGGTGGTCCTCTCTTCGTGGCGGTCTTGGTCTGTCCGTCCTCTTCTCCCTTTTTTCGAGCCTTTTGGACTTGAATCTTTTCAAGCCCCTGAGCCTAGCCTACTAGTGGGCTATTTATAGGTTCAAATAGAGAGTTATGATTCCCTTGATTGTCTCCAGTTAATTGAGAGATCTCCCCTGATCTTCTTACCTGATTGGGAGAGTCAAGAGATCATGTCAAGAAACTACTAAATTTGATCTCAATCATAATGATCTCATCTGGTGATTTGATTGGTCAAAGATGACCATAAAAGACCTTCAGCGGGGCTAATGAAAAGCTTCATGAGAAGCTATCAAGAAAGCTTCCGGAGAAGCTAGAATTAGCTTTCGGAGAAGCTAGAATTAGCTTCAGGCGAAGCTGTAATTTAGCTCTCTGGAGCTATGAAGAGCTTCATGAGAAGCTAGAAAGAAAGCTTCCTGAGAAGCTAGAATTAGCTTTCGGAGAAGCTGTAAGTTAGCACTCTGGGGAGCTATGAAAAGCTTCATAAGAAGCTATCAAGAAAGCTTCCTGAGAAGCTAGAATTAGCTTTCGGAGAAGTTAGAATTAGCTTCAGACGAAACTGTAAGTTAGCTCTCTGTGGAGCTATGAAAAGCTTCATGAGAAGCTATCAAGAAAGCTTCTGGAGAAGCTAGAATTAGCTTCAGATGAAGTTGTAAGTTAGCTCTCTATGGAGCTATGAAAAGCTTCATGAGAAGCTTATCAAGAAAGCTTCCGGTGAAGCTAGAATTAGTTTCCGACGAAGCTGTATGTTAGCTTCATGAGAAGCTATCAAGAAAGCTTCCGGAGAAGCTAGAATTAGCTTCAGACGAAGCTGTATGTTAGCTCTCTGTGGAGCTATGAAAAGCTTCATAAGAAGCTATCAAGAAAGCTTCCAGCGAAGCTAGAATTAGCTTCAGGCAAAGCTGTAAGTTAGTTCTATGTGGAGTTATGAAAAGCTTCATGAGAAGCTATCAAGAAAGCTTTCGGCGAAGCTAAAATTAGCTTCAGGCGAAGCTGTAAGTTAGCTCTCTGTGGAGAGCTTCAAGGCGAATCTAGACAAGTTTAGCCTCTTAGTCGAGGCTATCCTTTTTGACTTATGCGATGCTAAGTGTTGAGCTAACTTAGCATCTTAGGCCTGCTTAAGTCTCTTCAAAGACAATCTTGGCTTACTGTCTGCTTCACTGGATCAGTAGAATCTAAGTCACTAATTTGTCCCTCGGAGATGGGTAAAAACTGATCATCAGCTCGTCTGTGACTTGTCTTTTGTAAATGTCGATAAGTTAGACGTCGTTCAGACCGGTTGGAAAGCTGTCCGAGAGTTTTGTCTTTTTTGAGTGTCAACAGTGCCCCACACGACACTTCAGATATCAGGCTACTGCTTCCGGGGACTTATCATTACGCGCCCCACACGACACTTTAGATATCACCATTATAAATATGACATCATACCAGTTTCCCTCAGTTTCTCCCATCCTAGTGTAAGCTGAGTCCTTTATTATATATATATATATATATATATATATATATATATATATATATATATATATATATATATATATTGCCCAAAGATAATGTCCACAAGTGTATACAGTAATCCAATATTCATGATTATCCATTTACGGGGATCAACATGAGTATAATATCAGGAGCATAATATCAGGAGTCTCCCTATTACAGGGGTTTAGGAATACAGGAGTTCAGGAGTACCAAATATCTGGTAATAATATAATAATCATGCCAAGTCCCCGTAAAAGTGATAGTTATGAATATGCAAAGTAATACCGGTGTCAGGTACTATAGTATCCAGTCAGGTGTCACAATATCAGGCCAAGTGTGCTAGTACCAGGTGATAGCATATCAACCGTCAAGTGTCATAATATAAGGTTCAGGCGTCAAATGATAACATGCTAAATACCAGTGTCAAATATTATGTGTCAAGTATCAGGTGTCAAGTAATAATAGGTCAAGTACCGGTGTCAGATATCAAGTGTTAAAGTTAGGTGTCAAGTATAACATGTCAAATACCAGTGTCAAATATTAAGTGTCAGGTAAGTAATAACATGTCAAGTGCTGGTGTTAAGTGTAACATATCAGTGTCGGTGTCCGGTATCATGTGAGCATCATATGTCAGGTAATCATCTGGTAATGTAACATGGTACAGGTGAACAATATAAATAAACATTTCAAACTCTTCACAACCATATTTATAACAATAATAAATTAGTCTATTTATTAGTCATGTGAAGCCGAGCAAAGCGGGAGCAGATCTAGGCATACCAATTTTAATACCGGCCGATAAATATACATAAAATATGCTAATTTTAGAAATCACTCGTATATCATATACCAACTCGCATAATGAGACATCATGTATTAAAAGAAAGATAATAATTATTAGACATGTAACGATGATAATAAAGCATGAAACAACATAAGAAATGTACTCGCCTAAAATCGGACACAATACAGAGTTAAAATCAGGGAAATCCACGCACACGTGCGAGCAAGCTACTCATCCATACTATATATACATATAATGATATATATAAATATATATTAGAGAAAATAAGGGAGGGGAGAGAGAGAAAGGATTAGGTAGAGAGAGAAAGAGGGTATTTGTTTAAAAGTGGAAAGAATTAGGAAATTAAAGGAGAGGGTATGATTGAAATTTTGGGAAGGGGAGGGTATTTAGGGGAAGTAGGTAAAAGAGTTATTTATGGAAAGAAGAAAAGAAAAAAAGAAGAAAGGAAAAGAAAGAAATAAAGAAAGAAAGAAGGAGGAGGGGGCGGCCGGCGGCCGACCACCCGTCGACGGCCTTAAGGCGGCGACGGTGCCGCCGGAGGTAGGGGCGGTGCGGCTGCCCCAGGGAGGGGAGAACTGGTGGGGGTGTTGTTATTTTGTTTTGTTTTGGTGGTAGAGTTGTTGGTGGTGGTAGTTGGTGGTTGTTGGAGGTGGTGCGGAGTTGGAGGAGGAGGAGGAGATGATGATGGGGTTGTTAGAGTGGAGGAAGCGGTGGAATGTGTAGTGAATTTTGGAGAAGAAGAGGAGAGGAAGTGATAGGTTTATGTTGAAATTGAAGGAAATGGGTTGTTGGTTGAAGGTAAAAGAGGTGGAGGGGAGAGGGGGTGTGGGGGGAGGTGGCGCCGGCGGCTAGGGGGCGGCGGTGGCAGTAGTGAAGGTGGAGGCGGCAGTAGTGATGTGGAAGTGCTGGTGGAGTTGTTGGAGTTGGAGAATTGAAATGGAGAAGATAAGGAATGAGAAGGGTTCATGCCTCTACTGCTGTTGCAAGCGGCTGCAAGAAATGGGGGTGCAGGGCATGGGGAGGTAAGGGGAAGAAAAGAAAAGAAAGAAAAGAAAGAAAAATGGAAAAAAATAAAGGAAAGGAAAAGAAATAGTAAAAAATAATAAATAAATGTATTATTAAATAATTAAATTAATAGAATATTCTGGAGGTATAAAGTTGAGGAGTGGAGAAGGAAAAAGTAAGAAAAGAAAAGAGCGGTAAATAATATTATTATTTTAATAGGGCAAAATTTGACTGTTTCAGAAACGTTCTGAAAAATTCTCAAAAATAGTAAATATTATTTTAAGATATTTAATAAAATCAGATTCGAGAAATTTAATCTTGTTTACAAATTAAAAATCTTGGAAACTTTTGACGATACTGGCTAACATTAGAGTCGATCAAATTTTGATAAATTTAGAAAAATTTCAAAAAATGTATTCAGGTAGAATATGAAATTCTAAGAAGTAACATGAAAGCTATTTATAAAAATTCCATTCCATTTGAAAACTAAAAAAATCTGGGAATCGGTCAATGATGTTGATCGATACCGGTTTTGGAGATTTTGGAAAATAATTCTGGAAAATTCTAGAAAATCTTAAAAATCTAAAATATTAGAAATCAGTATTTGAAACTAAAATCGATCAAATTGGACTACCAGAAAGGTCAAATCAGAAGGTATGCCGGTATCGGGTTCCCGGTCTAGGTCAGGGCTGACTCTAAAACTGAGAATCCAGATCCGATACCCAATAACGTGAGTAATCACAACTTAAAAATAAATACTGAAAGAAATTGAAATAATATGGTCAAAGAATTTGGGACACGCATCCGGGTACGTATCCCGGGAACGGGGTGCTACAGCCTGCCGCACACATCATATATAAACTATTGGTTGTTTGGCGCACCTAATGGATATGCATATTTGTACCTATCTAACAATTCTCTAATGAAAGCGGATATCCTCTGGATATCGAGACCCTTTGAATCTTCTCCATCAAAGCCTCATCCACCATATTCCTCACATAGATCATTCCATCAACTTGTATTATAAATTTTAATAAAATTATATCAACATAACACAATTTAACTTTTTTATGAGAATTGCGTTAAGATATTACCAACTCTCGCTCACGTATACCACTAGGCTAGTAAGTGACAGGCGGATCGACTCAGTGAATAATCCAGCGATGAGTGATCCACAATACCAACTCATATAGTCTGTGGAAAGTGTGATGGGATCTCTTTGATTCTAAAATTGATTAGTTAGATCATTCCATTGGCTTATATACGCATTGAGCTCCTGTCTCCAATCACATCGACAATTGCTTGAGTGATGTATCCGAGCCAATTGAACGACGACATCAGGGATATGTTGGGTAAACCCGAACTGATGAAGGATTTGATCTGGAACATGCATCTCCACAATCTCATAATAGATAATTAGTGTCCTAACCCGCCATATCTGAGATCCATCTCTACAAATTGGTGGTAAACTCTCTAGGATGTCATTTGTGCATGGCTTCCAAATAACTCCAAAATGGTCTAGCACATCGAGCTCATTCTTGTAGAAATGTAAGTTCTCTCTGTTATGTCATATTCCACTTCTTTTCGACATTCCACTACAATTAAAACAAAAGAATACTTTCAAATAGGTACATCTACTTATATTGAATATACTGAATTTTGTATGCATCCAAGTGGTAGCTGACTACCCAGCTGAATGGTCTGTCTAAGGGTAGGTCGACCAAGAGACAGTCACTCCCAAGACTATAACTGATGAAATAACGTAAGCGCGAGTAAATCTATTTCATATATGTAATTAATATTATATACATATAAATAAATAGATTATGCTTTACATGCAAAAGTATTTGAGGACCAAGGAACTGTGATATCTGCATCATAGAAACTTTATATAACTCCATGTACAAACATGCTAGGATAACACTACCCCAAGATATGACACCACATGCATCAAAGTTCTCCGAGGGAGGTAATCATCTGAAATGTATCTTATTCGTGGATTAATCTAGAAATAAAGAAGTGTTGATCATGTGCAGGATATAACCACGTGTGTGTTGCTCGGCTTGCACATCTTTTAATATATTCACATTGAATCATTGACGGAGCACTTTAGCTTCAATGCTCTACCCCTCATAGTTGTAATACCCTTACCCGATAAATACTTAATTATATCAATAATTTGAATTGTTTTAAAATAATGAGTTCATTCATGTACAAATTTTATTTTTTTTCAAATTTTAAATGTATATACATTTACATGTGTGTATATATATAAGTATATATTAATTTTTATGTATAATACTATTTACAAATACATTTTATGGAGAACTAGTATTCATATGTAAAAGAAATATATTGGGAAAAATAATTGTGTATGTATGTATATATGAGCCCAAGCCACATCTCTTTTCCTTTTTCACACTTTGGCTATAGCCCAAGCGTAATTGACAAGGCCTATCTTTATATAACTTTGCAAAATTAATAATTACGAGGATGCTAGGATTTGAACCTTATTCCTCAGCATGAGATCACAACACCCCAATCACCAAGCTACTTTTGTATTTTATTTACGAGGGAAATCCAATTAATTTTAAACTTAAATTGAAATTCCTTTGTCACGCCCCGCCTCCCAAAATACGCTGGAGCGGGGACGTGACGCGAGTCAGCGACGCATATACGCAAGGAAAATACCTCACATATGCGCACTAAGCCTTAAGTAACCCAAAACAAGCTATACATCGAAACTATAATGAATCATGATTACTACAATATCACATATAAGCATCCATGCATGATATCATATAAATAAAGAACTGGAATAACAAGTCTGAAAAGTATTCTACATGAAATATGTCATCTGTCCTCAAATATGAACTGGGTCAACTAACCAGTGGATCAAAACGAGTCACTGTCTAAGCTACATCGCTACTAGGCCTAAACCAACAACGACAAACTACTAATACATGAAATAACGCTGATAGAAGCTCATATCAACTACGTAATTAAAGTGAACAATCATTGGTGTCTCATGAAGTGATACAAGTAATCAAACTAGTAAAATATAAAAGAAAGTCACATGAAATGATAGAGTAACATGTAAACACATACTGACAACGGTAAATAATGAAATACACAAGAACAAACACTCACAGAAAATGACGTGGTTTCAGAATCGAATCGCCGTCTGGTTTTCACTGTCCTAACGGTACTGATCTGTGGATCATCGCATAAGTCAGTTTTTTAATTACCTGTCCATCGGGTCCATAGCGGGCACAAATCTGAATCGAGTCTAGGTCTCTTGTTACCAGTTCAGATCGCACGAACGAGTCTGATTTACTGACACACGCAACGAAATACACAAAGAGGAAGGGAAATCAACACACACATAATAACTCACACATACCCATACACGTGTAAATCACCTAGAGGGGGGGTGAATAGGTGATGGCTAATCTAATGGTCACTTAATGCCGAATGATGCAAATAATGCGGAAGCTAAAAATAATTATGACCTAATTAAATCTTTTACACTAAACACCACGTATAACCAAGAGTGTTGCCGAATTCCCCGTGAAGGGCTCTGGACAAACTCCTCTAGATTCCCCTTGAATGGGTTGAGGTGCCGCGTTGGCTCTCTTGATTGAATACAAGTGTTAGCAACAATCCCACGCAAGTATATATATCAATTATGCACACAACATATATCAAGCATGTAAATGTAAAGACAATATAAGATATGCAAGATATAAATGAGAGACAAAAAAGAGAGAGGGTGAGCAATCGCAAACACAAGGGATTTGTTTCGAGGTTCGAGCACACTTGCTCTACATCCCCGCCTTCGACACACGAAGGATTTCCACTATGCAAGACCCAATGGATCTCTCCTCGGTGCCGCAACACCTACAAGCCCTCGGACTCCCTAGTCCCGTACACACCGCAAGCCCACCGGCTCGCCGAGGCCGCACCTCGTACAATAAGTCCGCACCCGAACTCGAAACAACGCGGACACACACGTCCGCCTCCTCAAAGTACAAGAAATGATCTCTTGGTGATCTAAACACTTGATCACCAATAAAAGCTCTCACTACAACACACCTATAGGATGTATAATCAATGGTTGCTCAAGTGTGGTGTGAGAAAATCAAGGATGTGAAAGGTGGAGGAAAACTCAAAGACTTTCTTTTAACACTCTTTATAAAAACTTCCCTTTAGATAGGAAATATTTGCTCTCTATTTTGTGGAGAAAACTCTTCTAAAAGTCTGGGAAAAACTGGCTCTAAGAGACTCCAAAATCTTGTTACAAAACAATGACAAGACCCCCCAATTTATGGGCCAGAAAAATATAGCCGTTGGGATCTGTCAGTACTGTCGGTCGACCGCCAACGGTCGGATTTCTGACCGTTGGAGCCACGGTCGACCGGTGCGGTCGACCGAACTTTCCAGAGAGCACTGCTCTCTGGAGCGGTCGACCGGCACGGTCGACCGTTCAACAGTACACACAGGCGTGCACGTCTGTGCACGTCGGTCGACTGGCCCGGTCGACCGACTTCAGCTATAGTCGACTAGTTAGGTCGACTAGTCGACTTGGCTGAAGCCTGAAACAGTTTTCTGGGATTTAAAACATGGTCTTTTTGGCTTAAATAAAATCCCATAAAATACATAAAAATCTACAAAAATAGTTTAACCAATATACTTTGATATACCACCAACATGCTTGCACAAAATCAAGGCATGTTATAAAAGATTGGACTATTTTTGTAACTTGGAAATATTTGGCCCATGATAAAAACTGTATTTTTCTAAAACAATATTTTCCATATTTTTCCAAATCTTCATCAAATACAAAAACAAGATATACTTTTAAGGCATAGTGTGTATGGATATGATCCACTACACAATCATAATGAAATATCTATGTTTTGTCATAAGGCTCTAAATATGGTTTTGGTTGAAAGATAAGTATATGAGAAACACCAAAAACCAAACTTGTATTTTTCCAAAATGAAAAATCTTTTCTAAACTAAAAAATCTTTTATGAAAACACATATAAATCAAGAGTGTGTGTGATATATACTTGAGCAATCCACCAACTATTCTATCATTTACATTTTACTCTAAAATAAAAACAAAATCTTATACCTAGACCCAAGTCTTCATCTTCTTGAAGTCTTCTCATCTTCTTGACTTGGTCCAAGCTTGATCCAAAAGCTTCTTGGATCACACCGTGCTAGCTCCAAATCTTGATATTTTGTCCTTTGTTGAGCTATGCACCTACTAAGATCTTGATAATGAATCTGTCACTAATCAAACACAAGATCATTAGTAAATATAACTTCATGAGTTGATCATCATCAAAACTAGGGTGATAGGCCTTTGGGCCAACAATCTCCCCCTTTTTGATGATGACAAAACTCATGAGGTTATATATGCATGGATTAAAGTAAAGCTTCAAGGAAGCTCCCCCTTAACTCATGCATAGACATAAATAATAATATATGACAATGAAGCTCATAAATATGTATGCAAATGATGGAGATGAAACAAAATAAATCTTTTTCTCCTATTTGTAAAACAAAAACATATATGCATAAATAACAAGGAAGACAAATACTACTCCCCCTTAAGCAATGAAAACATGCATATATACTCAAATACTTCTCCCCTTTTTGTCAATCATCAACAAAGGGTTCAAAGTAAAATCAAATCAAACAAATTTTTCTCCCCCTTTTTGTCAAAAACAAAAGATCAAGAAGGGGTGAAACAAATCAATCAATAAAGATTTATATGCGATATACATTCATGAAGAGGAAGACGCTAAGTTAGCTTCCCTACACATATGCATTACATGAAGAAGGGATGACAAGCCCTAACTCACATAACACATATTATGTAATGCATAAGAGGAGATGTGAAGCTCCCCCTACACACGTATATCATATAAAGAAGAGTTGTCAAGCTCCACAATTTATAATATACTCAACATGAATCCATATGTAAGAGAGATGTTAAGCTCTCCTTGCATATAGGAAATACAAATCAAACATTTTGAATTTTTCTTAAGATTTTTTTTTGAACTTACTTAATAAAACACATTTTGAGATATCAACATATATTTTTTTTATTTATTTTGATATCAATAGTAAACATATGAAATTTTTTTTTATTTTTCATCATAAACTTTGTGCTTTTTAAAATATGAGCCAATTGTAAGTTAAGCACATGGAAATCATATATATGTATGAGAAATGTGTATACCAAATGAAATTGAAACATACATATATATAAGAAACAAAATATGAGTATATACAAAATAAGTTCATATTGATACCAATTGAAACGATTCAATGATACCAATTGACATAACAATAAAATCAAGTGTATATCTCATAACCTACCACCCTTCATATGCACAAGGTAAAAGATTTTCAATGAAGCATACAAGGCATAATCGCCCATCCATCCTCCCATAGATGGTAGGGGTTTTCAAAAATAGACTTGAAAATAAGCTTAGTTTGAAAAACTCTACCAAATGAAGAATTTGCGCTAGAAAAATGTTTAAAACTAGTGAGGAATCCTTCAAGTAAGGAATAAAGCAAAAAATATTTTTCATGAGACACAAGTAAATCACATGGCACTAAAAACACTCTAATATCCATGAAGTCCATAAAATTTTCAAAAGAGGTGAGTGCACTGGTGTCATGTGGAACATGGTATCATGAAAATGTCAATAAAGCTCAATATTCCTTTAAATAAGAAAACATGAAAATCATCAAAAAAATTTTATTAAAAAAATATATTTCAAGATATATGTATGTTTTGACAACACAATAAGTATACATACATATCTCTTAAACACAATTGAGTCCATATAAATAGATTTGCATTAAAGGCAAATGACTCAAGAGGTATACATGTATATCTTAAAGTTTGGCAAAATACACATATACATGAAATGAAAAACATATCATCATAAATCAAATCCAAGAAGTGGGAATATAAGTTTAAAAATGTATGTATCATCAAAACCAAGCAATACAAGCACATTTCATGGGTTCAAATAAGCGTTCAAGTACAAATATAAATAGATTTATTTGTGGCCCACGACATGTACAAGTATAAATCCTAGTGTTGACAAAAACTAACATATAAACTAATATTCAAATCATGAAGCATCAAATTTTGAGAAAACTAGAATCATGTGTCAATCTCAAAAAATTATTTGAAGAATAAATAACTAGTATAAATTGTTTTTGAAAACTAGTTAAAGATCCTTCAAATATATCAAATCTTATGTTTTTCATAAACATAACTAGGTACATAAAAATTTAAGCACTCATGGTCTATAAGGCTCAAAATGTTTTTAATAAAATGTGAGTGTTAAATGATCATGTAAATAGCATTTTTATGAAAATAGTCAATGAAGCTCATAAGTCACATTTTTAAACAAAAATACGAAAAATCATTTTTAATCAAAACACTAATCTTCATGGTATATGTATGATTAATCCAATCCTAATAATATACATACATATCCCAAATATTAAAAGAGTCTATTAATGATGTTTGCATGAAGGCAAGAGACTCACGGGTATACATGTATATTTATTAGATGTGAATTAAAAAAATACATATACATGAAGTAAAGTCATAAAATAGGTAAAACATGTAAAAAAGAGAATCATCAAAACTAGTCTATACATATGCATATAGTGGATACAAATGAGCATGAAGTTCAATCATATATGAGTCAATTATAATTCACTATTTGTACATGTATATATACAAGTTTTGATAAAATCTACATTTAAACTAGTTCATACCACATGAAGCACAATAAATCATAAAACATGAACATGCTATGAATATTATGAATTTAAAAGCATGTACATAAAAGTAGGAGTTTAGAGAGTGTTACCATCTCCAAAGCTCCAAATATGGTGGTTGTCCCACCAAAGCTCCCTTGATAGCGGTGCTCCAAATGTGTGTCCATCAAGTCCATTTGCATCCACTACCAAGGCACCAATTCTCTCACGTTTTGTGAGAGCCCTCACCTACATCACAAACAAATGGTGGGGGTTTTGGTACCCATATGTTCTTGTAGGGTCCACGGGGGTTAGCTTTGTTGTAAGGAACCCAAAATCTTTTATTCTTAGCAAAATTAAAATGATCTAATCTATCATAACAATATTTTGCTAAATGGCCTTTGCGGCCACAATGTGTACATATGTACACCTTAGTATGCTTATGTGTAGGAGTGTGATCATGGTGTGCAACATAAGCATGATGATGTGCATGAATGGATGGAGTTTGTTTCTTTGAAAACAAAGACTCCAATTTAGTATGATTGAATGCACATGTGCTCAATTAGAGCTCAAACTATCTATTTTATTTTTCAACATATTTATCTCATTAGTGTGGCATGTAAAGCATGATGAGATAAAGAATCATTTTTCTTTTTCTTTTGTGAAACAAAATCTTTTTCTTTTTCACAAATTTTTCTTTTCAAAGATTTATTTTCTTGAAAAACAACTTCTCTTTGTTTTTCCACCAAATCAATCTTATTTTTCAAAGTAGTGTTCCCTTCACATAAATCATTCAATTTTGACATGAGGGAAACATTTTCATTTTTCAAATCATTGTTTTCTTTTCCTAAGCATGCCATTTTATTTTCTAAAGAATCTTTTTCATTAAGCATGGCATCAAAATTCTTTTTCAAATATTATTTTCTAATTCTAAGCATGCAATGTTACTTCTAAATGAATCTTGTTCTATATGCATGCAAGCAATGTTCTTTTTCAAATTTTTATTTTCCTTTTTAATCATGTCATATTTTTCAAGCAATAGATGACAAAAAGTAGATAGCTCATCATATGACATGTCCTCATCATCGGATTCGGAGTTTACCTCAAGGGGGTTATCCCCTTGGACCATATAGCATACGTTGGAGATGTCGCTTCCAACGTCCGAATCGCTCCCCGCATAGTATAGATCCTTTTCGCCAAGGGAGGTGAGGGTGTTCCATACTACAAAAGCAGAATCAATATTAGTAACTCTAGATAAATAAACATCATCTAGGGTAAATTTGATAGCATGAAGGGCCTTTGCATTAGCCTCAAAATTCTTACCATTTGAACAATATGAATCATTAGATATGGCAAGATAAACATGAATGCCTAAGGCCTTGAGGTACAATGACATCTTAACCTTCCAAATGTTGATGTTAAGGATGTCAAAGGTGGGTGGTGACATGAAGTCCATGGTGTGTGTACAAAATATTGTGATTAGCCTAAAAATAAGGATCTTTTACTCTAGGTTGTTAGACCAAAATCAGAGTACCAAGCTCTGATACCAATTGTAAATCACCTAGAGGGGGGTGAATAGGTGATGGCTAATCTAATGGTCACTTAATGCCGAATGATGCAAATAATGCGGAAGCTAAAAACAATTATGACCTAATTAAATCTTTTACACTAAACACCACGTATAACCAAGAGTGTTGCCGAATTTCTCGTGAAGGGCTCTGGACAAACTCCTCTAGATTCCCCTTGAATGGGTTGAGGTGCCGCGTTGGCTCTCTTGATTGAATACAAGTGTTAGCAACAATCCCACGCAAGTATATATATCAATTATGCACACAACATATATCAAGCATGTAAATGTAAAGACAATATAAGATATGCAAGATATAAATGAGAGACAAAAAAGAGAGAGGGTGAGCAATCGCAAACACAAGGGATTTGTTTCGAGGTTCGAGCATACTTGCTCTACATCCCCGCCTTCGACACACGAAGGATTTTCACTATGCAAGATCCCAATGGATCTCTCCTCGGTGCCGCAACACCTACAAGCCCTCAGACTCCCTAGTCCCGTACACACCGCAAGCCCACCGGCTCGCCGAGGCCGCACCTCGTACAACAAGTCCGCACCCGAACTCGAAACAACGCGGACACACACGTCCGCCTCCTCAAAGTACAAGAAATGATCTCTTGGTGATCTAAACACTTGATCACCAATAAAAGCTCTCACTACAACACACCTATAGGATGTATAATCAATGGTTGCTCAAGTGTGGTGTGAGAAAATCAAGGATGTGAAAGGTGGAGGAAAACTCAAAGACTTTCTTTTAACACTCTTTATAAAAACTTCCCTTTAGATAGGAAATATTTACTCTCTATTTTGTGGAGAAAACTCTTCTAAAAGTCTGGGAAAAACTGGCTCTAAGAGACTCCAAAATCTTGTTACAAAACAATGACAAGACCCCCCAATTTATAGACCAGAAAAATATAGCCGTTGGGATCTGTCAGTACTGCCGGTCGACCGGCCGGTCGACCGCCAACGGTCGGATTTCTGACCGTTGGAGCCACGGTCGACCGGTGCGGTCGACCGAACTTTCCAGAGAGCACTGCTCTCTGGAGCGGTCGACCGGCACGGTCGACCGTTCAACAGTACACACAGGCGTGCACGTCTGTGCACGTCGATCGACCGGCCCGGTCGACCGATTTCAGCTATAGTCGACTAGTTAGGTCGACTAGTCGACTTGGCTGAAGCCTGAAACAGTTTTCTGGGATTTAAAACATGGTCTTTTTGGCTTAAATAAAATCCCATAAAATACATAAAAATCTACAAAAATAGTTTAACCAATATACTTTGATATACCACCAACATGCTTGCATAAAATCAAGGCATGTTATAAAAGATTGGACTATTTTTGTAACTTGGAAATATTTGGCCCATGATAAAAACTGTATTTTTCTAAAACAATATTTTCCAAAACATATTTTTCCAAATCTTCATCAAATACAAAAACAAGATATACTTTTAAGGCATAGTGTGTATGGATATGATCCGCTACACAATCATAATGAAATATATATGTTTTTGTCATAAGGCTCTAAATATGGTTTTGGTTGAAAGATAAGTATATGAGAAACACCAAAACCAAACTTGTATTTTTCCAAAATGAAAAATCTTTTCTAAACTAAAAAATCTTTTATGAAAACACATATAAATCAAGAGTGTGTGTGTGATATATACTTGAGCAATCCACCAACTATTCTATCCTTTACATTTTACTCTAAAACAAAAACAAAATCTTATACCTAGACACAAGTCTTCATCTTCTTGAAGTCTTCTCATCTTCTTGACTTGGTCCAAGCTTGATCCAAAAGCTCCTTGGATCACACCGTGCTAGCTCCAAATCTTGATATTTTGTCCTTTGTTAAGCTATGCACCTACTAAGATCTTGATAATGAATCTGTCACTAATCAAACACAAGATCATTAGTAAATATAACTTCATGAGTTGATCATCATCAAAACTAGGGTGATAGGCCTTTGGGCCAACAACACGCACGCCACACGTATATACAAACACGGGTGCACCCACATACATACATACATACATATACACACTATATATATTTACACGTATACTAATATACACACACACATACCCAAACATTAACACACTCACACATAGCATTAATACACAATTTCCTAAGCATTGATAACACAACACACATAACATAATACATACATACATAATTATCCAAGTATAAGTTACATATAATTAAACACAAATAGCTATACATATAAACAAAGAGAGTTAGAGAACTCACGACCGTGGGAGAGGGCTCCGGCGCGGTGGAGGAGGTGAAGGCCGCGGACAACACTGGTGGCTCGACGGAGTGCCCGTGGAATAGTTTGAGTTGCCGCAGAGGAGTTCCAAAGTACCCGCACTTACCGGAGAGTGTGGTAGTTGTTGTCGAAGGTCATGGAGCTGTTGGAGGAAGGGGAAACAACCAGGCCATTGGAGAAAAGAACTGGCCGGGGGTTGTACTGGTTGCGGCCTATTGGGGCTGTGCGCCACGGGGAGGTGGCTGTGAACGGCTGTGCACAGCCTGCGCTAACAACAGCAAGGGCACTGCACTCGACCGTGGGTGCTGCTAGCTGGGTGCAGCAGGCTAGAGAAGGGGGTTATGTGGAAGAGCAATGGCATGTCACGGCCATGGCAAGGCTCCGGGGTTATCGAAGCCTAGTTAGATTGGAGTTCGGCCTGGACAGAGACATGGGGGGTGCGGTGTTGCTGCACTGCGTGGGAGTCTGCAAGAGGGAGATCTGAGAGGAGTGCTGCAAGGCTGCTCCGGGGTGTTGTGTGCACGGGTTTGCAAGGGACTCGACCACAAGGAGAGGATGGAGATGGGGAGTGGGATTGGTGTGTTGTGGTTATGGAGAAGGAGATTTTGAAGGGGATCTGTTAGGATTAGGATTAGATAGGGATTTGGTTAGTTATGATTATGATTAGATCGTTAGGAGAAGTATTTGAATGGGTAACGAGCTAAAAGGCTAAGGGGTAAATGAATTAAGATCTAATTAGTGTTAGGATTAGATAAGATTTGATAGATAGTTTAGGATTTGGTTTAGTTAGTTAAGATTAGGATAAAATTGTTGGGTTTGGATAATGACTTGAATATATATATATATATATATATATATATATATATATATATATATATATATATATATATATATATATATATTATATATATATATATATATATATATATATATGGGGTAATGGGTTTGGGTGTAATGGATATGAAGTAGGCTAAATGGGTAAGAGAAATAAAATGATATAAAAAGAAAAAATGGAGATGAAAGGAGAGAGAGGCTAGACTCAAAACAACACACATACCAAAAATAATAAATAGAAAAGTCAATAATTAACAAGTAATCAAAATAATTAATAATAACAATAACAACAACAACAATAATAATACAATAACCATAATAATAATAATATTAACAATAATAATATTTATATATGCCAATAACAATGCATACTAATAATATTATCAACAATAATATTAAAGATTAATAATAACTTCTACTAAAAACAAGTAGAAATAGAAATTCTTAAATAAAGTTAATAAATAAAATGATAAGTCAAATCAGATAAAATATTAATAATAATAATACAGTATTATGGACTAAGGAATATTACATCCTTAAAACCTCTCTGATCAACACGATTTTATATCATTTTTATGCTCCTAATTATCTATTATTTGTATATAAATAATGCTACTCGGATATATTTGATTGAATTTGTAAGAAACAGGAAAAGGAAAAAGAAAGAGGAATCCGATTACTTTCAGCAATTAAATCACGCAATTTGTAAAGATTGAGGTTGCTTTTCAAGCATGTTGCGGTGTTTTAGTCATAACTTTAGCTACAAAATCCAAAAAGGTCATCTAGGTGTCTACAGAAAGAGAATTCGAAGATTTACAACTTTCATGTTGACAGTTTTTGCTAATTCCTCCATTTGACTGCCTGTATTGGCCATTTACAGAATCTGTTTGAATTGAAAATGATTTAATATGTAATATTTGAAATACACCTAGAGCGGGGGAGGGGGGTGAATAGGTATACTAGCTAATCTGATGACAAATGATGCAAATTAAAACTCAAATGCAATATACTATGTGTAACAAAAGAGTGTAGCCGAATTCCTGGTGAAGGGCTCTAGACTATCTCCTCGAGATTCCTCTAGATTAAGAGTTGAGGTGCTATATGAAGCTCTCTTGGTTCAACACAAGTATGGACACACAACTAATACCAAGTATGTATGTGATATGAACAATATAAAATAATGCAAGATATAAGAGAGATAGAATTAAGAGATAGTGGATCAAACGTAAACATCAAGGTATATTTCGAGGTTCGAGTCACTACTTTACATCCCCACCTTCACACAGAAGGATTTTCTCTATGTCCACACAGACCTTCCACAAAGAGACCTTCACCAAGGAATTATAACTCTACACTTGGAGTACACTACTTTTCTCTCAAATACAACTACCTCTACACAAAAGGGATAGGCACAAGCCAAACTACAGTCACCTCTACACAAGAGGGATAAGGCACAAAGCCAAAACTCAACCACAATCACCTCTACACAAGAGGGATAGGCACAAAGCCAAAACTCAATCACCTCTACACAAAGAGGAAAAGGCACAAAGCCAAACCACAATCATCTCTACACTAGAGGGATGGATACAAACCCAAAGCAAAGAAGAAATTACAATCTTGGTGATCACAATAGACCACAAATAACACTTGGTGATCACAATAGACAACAAATAATTTTTCTCACATAAATAAGATCCTATAGATAGGCTTAGATATGATAGCTCAAGTGTGAGAAAATAAAGTGTTTGGAAAGAAAAATAACAAAGAAAAACACTTGAAAAAAAACCAAATAGATATTGAAATAAAGATCAAAACCAAATTCTCAAAGATTTTCTTTTCTTTGATTTTTTTCAACACTTCAAAACAAATAAAAATAAAACTTTTAGGCTCAAAAATTCCTTTCAAAACTTGCTGCTAAACACTTGAAAAGATGAGAAGAAAGGCTCTTAAAAATCTTGTTGAAAACATCCTAAGAGAAGCCCTATTTATAGCTTTTCAAAAATATAGCCGTTGGCAGCCAGAAAAAGTCAAAATTGATCTTCCGGTCGACCGGCCGGTCGACCATCTAACGGTCATATTTCTGACCGTTGGCGCTCTGGTCGACCACCTGGTCGACCGGGCCAAGCCTGTCGGTCGACCGGCACTACCCGAGAGTTGGGTAGTTACAGTCAGTCGATCGCCCAGTCGACCGACCTTCTAGGATGGCCTTGTGCACGTCCACTGCACATCAGTCGACCGACCTTTGGTCCGGTCGACTGCCAGCAGGATCGGCTGGGATTAAGGGACTTGAAACTTAGTCTATTTAACTCCAATAAAATCTCATAAATTCCACAAAAATAAGTTCTTGTTAAATATTTGAAGAACAAATATGTGTGACAAAAAATTAACACATATTATAAACTATTTAAAATATTTTTGTGATATAAAAATTAAGTTTTAAACTAAAAATCGTATTTTTTAAAACTTGAATTTTGAAATGAAAAACCGTTTTCAAAACTTGTATAAATACAAAATATGATATTGAAACACATTTAAAGCATATTGTGTATAGACAGAATCTAATACACATGTAAATGATATATCTATGTTTTTGACGTGAAATCCAAAACAAGTTTTGTTAATTACAAACCTCTAAACACATGAAATAGAATCATCAAAATAAGTTTTTCAAAATATATGAAGCATAGATGTATATAGATCAAATCCAATATATATTAAACCATGTAAACTTGTTTTGATTCTATCTATAAATGAAAATAATATATATGTATATTTGAAATCCAAAACCGATTAAACCGAAAACCAAACATATTGAACTTGTTTGTGTGTGTGAACTTGAGCATATCAATACTAGTCTATGTTACACAAGATCTAAACACAAATAAATTAAACACAAACCTAAGTCTTCTTATAGAACTCTTTCTCCAAGCCGACTCGATCCAAACACGATCCAAAGAGCTTGACTCCATCCGAGTGCTAGATGCTATCTTAACTCGCAAGCTCTTGAATCTACAAGTGTTAGCTCCAAAACTCCTTTGTTGAAGTTAAGCACCTACTAAGATCTTGATAGTAAATATGAAACTATATAAATACAAGATCATTAGTACTATAACTACATGAGTTAATCATCATCAAAACTAGAGTGATGGGCCTTTGGGCAAACAATCTCCCCCTTTTTGATGATGACAAAACTTATGGAGTTATATATGCATGGATTAAAGTTAAGCTTCATAGAAGCTCCCCCTTAATTTATGCATAGCATAAACAATGAGGATATTCAATAAAAGCTCATAAACTATGCAAAACATATATGCATAAATACTAATATTAAGTATGCATATATAAACTCTCTAAATTCTTCTTCCCCTTTTTGTCAATCATCAACAAAGGAGTAAGGACAATCAAATAATAAAGATGTATATGCAATATACATTTATAAAGAGGAGAGACGTATAGTTAGCTCCCATTGCATACATGCATTACATGGAGAAGGGATGACTAGACCCTAACCCACATAAAGTATAATATACAATGCATAAACGGAGATGTTAAGCTCCCTTACACACGTGTATCACGTAAAGAAGAGAAGCCAAGCTCCTCAATATGAGATACACTCAACATGAATTTATATATAGAGGAGATGTTAAGCTCCCCTTGCATATAGGCAATACATATCAACAAATTTTGAAATCACTTTTAAAATAAAGTTTTGAAATTTCTTGAAGTGAACAAAATGAATTATGATATCAATGGAATCAAATAGTAGTTGACAAAAATAAATGTTGGTACCGCTTGTAAAAAAATATAAGATACCTATAGTAAATTTTGCTATCAATTGAAGGTGAAACATGAAGTAAATTTTGATACCAAATAAATACCAATTGAAATCAATGCATAAGCTTGTAAAGATACCAATTAACATTTGAAATAAAATTAAGCTTAATATAAACATAATTTGTGCTTTAGAAATATAAAGATATTATAAAATAAGCACAAATCAATTCATATATATGTATGTATGAAAATGAAAATACCAATTAAAATTTGAAGCATACATATATAAGAAACACATATGAGTACAAAAATAAAATTTCATGAAGATCATGTGTATAACTCATACCTACCATCTTTTCATGCACAAGTTTAAAAAATATTCATTAAGGGTGTATAAGGCATGGTCGCCCATCCAACCGCCCTTAGAAGGTAGGGGTTTTCAAAAATGTGATTTGAAAATATTTTAGTATAGTTTAAAAATCACTACCACATGAAGAATAATGAATTAATTTAAAGTAGTTTTTAAAATTAGTTTGAAATCCTTCAAACAAGGAATGAAACAATAAGTATCCCATGAAAACATAAAAATCACACGATCATCGATACTCAAATAGCAATAAAGCACATATATGCTCAAAAATCTTGAGTAAACACCAAATATAGAGTGTAAGAATTATGTAATCAATAAAATCATAGAAATAAGGCATTGAAGCTCATATGAATTTTCTTTTATCAAAAGTAAGAAATCATCAAAACTAAATACGCTTCAAGATATATGTATGTTTTATTGAAACTAAAAGTATGCATACATATCCCAAACATAAATGAGTCTAAAATTTTTTTTCATGAAAAGCAAGTGACTCTAGCATAGACATGTATATCTAAAATTTTAGACAAAATTAATGTATACATGAAGATAAACACATTTTTATGAAAATATATACAAAAATAGGGAAAATAAGAATAAATGAAAGAATCATCAAAATTAGGTTATCATGTACATGTAATGAGTCTAACTGAGCAATGAAGCACAAACACATAATAATTAAGTGAAGCCCACTACTTGTACAAGTATAAACACAAGTTTTAATGAAAACTTCATCTAAACAAGTAATCAAAAATATGAAGTGCAAAATCATAATCAAACATGATCATTAGGGTAAATGCACGTGCTATTAGAGTTAGGATATACACAATAGGTAAAATAAAGTGAGAACACAAAAATAATAGTCCATATAAACATTAGTGTATCTCAAATACTATTTATGTATATCTAAGTCTAATAAACATTGCAATTAACATAATAAACATGAAAAATATGAAAACCAATACATGCTACAAATCATCAATGAGAAGGCATGTAAACATAAATAAGGAGTTAGGGATAGTTACCAAAACCAATATGACTAATCTCTGGGTCTCCAAACCATAGTGGTCCTTGCACCAAATATCCTTGAAGATGATGCATCCAATGTAGTGTTCATCAAGCTCAAACACATCCACCATCAAGGCACCAATACTCTCACGTCAAATGAGAGCCCATACCTATATCAAATACAATAGAGGTGGATTTTTGTACCCACACTTTCTTGGGTCCACGGGGGTTAGCACCTTTCCTAACCCAAACAAATTTGTTTGCAAAATTTGAATTATGTATTCTATCATAACAAAACTTTACAAGGTGGCCCATACATTCACAATGTGTACAAATGTACACATGAGCATACATAGAATCATGTGTGTGAGCATGATGAGCATGTGTATGCCGTGATTTGTGTGCATGAATATGTGAAACATAGATTCCAATCGTGTGTGGTTCATGGTATATTGGCGCAAAGTGGAGCCAAAACAATCTACACTATTCTTCAACATGCAAATATCATTTTCAATTGTTGAAGAAGAAGTGGAGCATGAATTCTTATCAATAGAGGATATAATAATAGAATCATGACAAGAATGAGAAGCCAAATCATTTTTCAAAGAAATATTTTCATTCGAAATAAATTTCAATCTTTTGAAACCAAAGCAATTTTATTTTTCAAAGAATTGTTCTCCTTTAAAACAATTTCAAGTTTTGATGACAAAACCTTATTTTTCTTCAAAACATCATCACAATCATTTTTTGTTCTTTAAAATTTCATTTTCATATAAGGCAAGTACAAGTTAGGATTTTAATGAGTCCCTTTCACTTGAAATCTCAACCCTCTCTTGCAAAATCATATTAAGTTATGAATACAAATTCTTATTTTTTCTTTTAATTTAAAACTTTTCTTTTTCAAAAGTTTGTATTTTGAAAGTAAGTTTTCACAAACTATAGATAGTTCTTCATTTAAAGCATCTGCATCCATGTTATCATCGCAAGAAGAACTAGCACATCATCTTGATGAGTATCCGAATGTACCTCAAAGGAGTTAATCCTTGTACAATGTAGCAAGTTTCGTCGGATTAATCCACCAAGGGTTCCTTCTCCACATAATTTATCGTCTGTAGCTCAGGAGAGGTTAATGTGTTTCACACTGCAAAAATGAAATTACAATGAGAAATAATAGAAAGATAATCTTTGCTAAGTGTGTGTCAAGTGCCACTAAGGCTTGTGCATTGGCCTCTATATACTTGTAATTACCAAGATAAGATTTCTTGGTAGTGGCAAGTAAACATGGATTCCTAGGGTTTTAAGGTATGTACTCATCTTATACTTTCACATATCAATGTTGGTAACATCATACATGGGAGGGGTCATGAAATCCATATGTGTGCAATATGCAAATCTAGATTAGCAATTCAAGATCTCACTCCTAGGTGGTTAAACCTAATACCAGGAGCGTAGGCTCTGATACCAATTGAAATACACCTAGAGGGGGGTGAATAGGTGTACTAGCTAATCTAATGACAAACAAATGCAACACACTATGTGTAACCAAAGAGTGTAGCCGAATTTTCAGTGAAGAGCTCTGGACTATCTCCTCGAGATTCTTCTAGATCAAGAGTTGAGGTGCTATATAAAGCTCTCTTGGTTCAACACAAATATGGACACAACTAATACCAAGAATGTATGTGATATGAAAAATATAAAGTAATATAGGATATAAGATAGATAGAGTTAAGAGATAGTGGATCAAACGCAAACACCAAGGTATGTTTCGAGGCTCCAGCCATTGCTCTACATCCCCGCCTTCATACAGAAGGATTTTCACTATGTCCGCACATGACCTTCTACAAAGGGACCTTCACCAAGGAATTACAACTCTATACTTGGAGTACACTACTCCTCTCTCAAATACAACCACCTCTACAGAAGAGGGAAAGGCATAAAGCCAAACCACAATCACCTTTATACAAGAGAGATAAGACACAAAGCCAAAACTCAACCACAATCACCTCTGCACAAGAGGGATAGATACAAAGCCAAAACTCAATCACCTCTACACAAAGAGGGATAGACACAAAGCCAAAGCACAATCACCTGTACACTAGAGGGATGGACAAAAACCTAAAGCAAAGAAGAGATTACAATCTTGGTGATCAAAATAGACCACATACAACACTTGGTGATCACAATAGACTACAAACAATTTTTCTCACATAAACAAGATCCTATAGATAGGATTAGATATGATAGCTCAAGTGTGAGAAAATAAAGTGTTTGGAAAGAAAAATAATAAAGAAAAACACTTGAGAAAAGCACCAATGGATATTGAAATAAAGATCAAAACCAAATTTTCAAAGACTCTCTTGTTGGCCCAAAGGCCCATCACTCTAGTTTTAATGATGATTAACTCATATAAGTATAGTTTACTAATAATCTTATGTTTATATAGTTTTAGTTATTGACCAAGATATTAGTAGGTATTTAGCTTCAACAAAGGAGTTTTGGGAGCTAACACGTGTAGATTCCAGAGCTCGTGCATCAAGATCGCATCTAGCAGTGGTTAGAGTCAAGCTCGTTAGATCGTATTTAAATCAGGTTGTCTTGAATCTGAGGATTGACAAGAAGACTTCGGTTTATTTAGATCTTGTGTAAAGATAGATAGTGTTGATGTGCTTAAGTTCACACACATACAAGTTTCAATATGTTTGGTTTTGGTTTAACCTATTTTTGGATTTCATATCAAAAACATAGATATATATTTTATATGTATATTGAATTCTATCCATATACAATGCTTCAAATTTGTTTCAATATCATATTTTTGTATTTATATAAGTTTGGAGAAACGGTTTTTCATTTCAAAAATCCAAGTTTTGGAAAATACCGATTTTGTGTTTAAGCCTAATTTCAATATCACAAAAATAGTTCAAATAGTTTGTAATATGTGTTGATTTTTAGTCAAACATGTTCGGTATTCAAAGATCTTACAAGAACTTATTTTTTGTGAAATTTTTGTGTATTATGGGATTTTATTGGAATTAAAATACCTAAGTTTTCAATCCAAAAATAACCAGCCAGACTCTGCTGGCGGTCGATCGGACCGATTGACTGATGTGTACGCAAACGTGCACATGGCCAACCTAAACGGCCGGTCGACCGCGAGGTCGATCGACTGAAAGCACCTAACTCTCGGGTGCTGGCCGGTCGATCGGAGGCACAACGGTCAGAAATTTGACCGTTGCGCCGGTCGACCGGGCGATCGACCGGAAGGTCATTTTTAACCTTTCCAGACTACCAACGGGCAGATTTTTGAGAGGCTATATATGCCTTATCTTGAGCTATTTTTAATAAGTTTTTAGAAGAGAAAATGTCCCATCTTTACAAGTGTTTTACAGCAAAGTTTTAAAGAGTTTTTGGGTCAAAAGATTTATCTTTTATTTTGTTTTCAAGGGCTGGGAAAATTAAGGAAAAAGTGAGTCTTTGGGAATTAGTTTTTGATCTTATATCTATTTCATCTTAGTAGTTTTCCCAAGTATTTTCTTTGAGATTTGATTTTCAAACTCCTTGTTTTTCTCACACTTGAGCTATCATCTCTATCCTATCTATAAGATCTTATTTTTGGTGAGAAAATTGGTTTATGGTTTATTGAGACCACCAAGTATTGTAATCTTTTTTACTTTGAGTTGAGTTCATCCCTCTTGAGTAGAGGTGATTGAGGTTGAGCTTTGAGTTTGGCTTTGTGCCTTGTCCCTCTTAGTGAAGATTATTTTGGTTTTGTGCCTTGTCCTCTTAGTAAAGAGGTGATTGTTGTTTGGCTTAGTGCCTTATCCCTCTATTGTGAGGTGATTGTTATTTGGCTTAGTGTCATATCCCTCTTTTGTGAGGTGATAATTGTTTTGACTTTGGGCCTTGCCTCTTGTGTAAAGGTGGTTATTGTTGAGAGAGAAGTTGTGTACTCCTAAGTTTGTTTTATCAAATCCTCTTTGGAGGTTCCCTGTGTGGGAGGTCCTGTGTGGATATATAGTGAAAATCCTTCTATGTGAAGGCGGGGACGTAGAGCAGTGGCTCGAACCTCAAAATATATCTCGGTGTTTGCGATTGATCCACTATCTCTAAACTCTCTCTCTTATATCTTGCATTGCATTATATTCATTTCAATATATGCTTGATATTGATTGTGTGCCTCACTAGTGTTGAACCAAGAGAGCTTCATATAGCACCTCAACTCTTTTTTTGAGGAATTTAGAGGAGATAGTCCAGAACCCGTCTCCGGAAATTCGGTCACACTCTTTGGTTACACTTAGTGTGTTGCAATTAGTTTTTATTCCGCATCATTTGTCATTAGATTAGCCATTCACCTATTCACCCCCTCTAGGTGTATTTTCAATTGATATCAGAGCTTACGCTTCTGATATTACGTTTAACCACCTAGGAGTTAGATCTTGTATAGCTAATCTATATTTGCATTTGCACACATATAGTTCATACACTCATAGATTTCATGACCCCTCCCATGTTTGATGCTTCCAACATCGATATATGAAAACTTAGAATGAGTGCCTATTTCAAAACCCTAGGTTTGCATATATATCTTGCCACTATCAAGAAAACCTATTTTGGTAATGACAAGTACATTGAGGCTAATGCACAAGCCCTAGATGCACTAAAACATACACTAAGCAAAGATTATTTATCTATAGTTTCTCATTGTGATTCTGTTTTTGCAGTGTGGAGCACATTGACCTCTCTAAAGTTACAAACGACAAACCACGTGGAGAAGGAACTCTTGGTGGATGAGTCCGTCAAAACTTACTATATGGTCCAAGGGGTTAACTCCCTTGAGGTACATGCGAAAACTCATCTAGATGATAGTGCTAGTTCTTCAGGTGATGACATTATGGATGCCGATGCATTAAATGAATATCTATCTATTGTTTGTAAAAACCTCCTTGAAAAGTATCAAGTTTCGAAAAAGAAAAGCTTTAAATTAAATAAAAAAAAATAAGGATTTGTATTCAAAACTTGATTGATTTTGCAAGAGAAGATCAAGATTTCAAGTGAAAGAGATTCCTTGAAAATCCAACTTGACCTTGTCTTAAAGGAAAATGAAATATTGAAAAATAAAAATGATTTTGATATTGTTTTGAAGAAAAATGAGATTCTATCTTCAAAACTTGAAGTCATTTTAAAAGAAAATGATTCTTTGAAAAATCAAATTATTTCAGTTTCAAAAGAATTGGATTTGGTTTCAAAGGAAAACTCTTCTTTGAAAAATGATTTGTTTTCTCATATTTGTCATATTTCTAGTGCTCCATCTATTAGTGATAAACATGTTACATGTTCCACTTTGTCTTCAAGCATTAAAAGTGATATATGTATGTTGAAGAAAAGTGTAGATTGTTTGGGCTCCACTTTGAGCCAATGTGCCATGAACCACACATGATTGGAATCTATGTTTCGAAAGAAATAAGTTTCACATATACATGCATACAAACTACGGCATACACATGCTTCTCACGTTCATACACATGACACTATGTATACTCATGTGTACACTTATGCACATTGTGGACGTAAAGGCCACCTTACAAAGTTTTGTTATGATAGAATGCATAATTCAAATTTTGTAAATAAATTTGTTTGGGCTAGAAAAGGTGCTAACCCCCATAGACCCAATAAGGTATGGGTACCAAAATCCACCCCTATTGCATTTGATGTAGGTATGGGCTCTCGCTTGACATGAGGGTGTTGGTGCCTTGATGGTGATGCGTTCCAAGCTATACGGTGACACTTTTGGATGCATCACTTTCAAGGAAGTTTGGTGGAAAGAACATCATGATTTGGAGACCTAGAGATTAGCCCTAATAGTTTTGATAACTATCTCTAACTCCCATTTAGTTTACATGCTTTCATATTATTGATTTTAGCATGTTTTATTTTTCCATATTCATTATTTAGATGCAATGTAAATTAGACATATGATATACATAGATAGTCTTTTGAGATACACCCATGTTCATATGGATTTACATCTTTTGTGTTCTCACTTTAGTTTAGCTATTGTATATATCCTAGTCTAAAACATGTACATTTAACATAATTATTGGTTTATATTTTTTTATGCTTTATATTTAATTACTTGTTTAGATGTAGTTTTCATTAAACTTGTATTAATACTTGTACAACTAGTGAGCCACATTTGATTATTATATATATGTGCTATGTTGCTCATTTATACCTATTAGATATACTTGTATAGCCTAGTTTTGATGATTCTTACATTTTAACTTGTATTCCCTATTTTTGCATATGTTTTCATAATAATGTATTTCGCTTCATGTATATGTCAATTTTGCCAAAACTTTAGATATACATGTCTATCCTAGGGTCACTTGCTTTTCATGTAAATTTTTATTATGAACTCTCTTGTGTTTGGGTTATGTATATATACTTCTAGTTTAGACAAAATAAACATATGCTTTGAAGTTGGTATTATTTTGATGAAAATTAAATTTTTTTTGATTTTCATTTTTGATTTAAAAGAAATTTCATATGAGCTTAAAATGCCTTATTTCCATGATTTTTTTGATTACAAGATTTTTTACACTCTATGTTTGGTGTTTACTCATGATTTTTTTTATGAGGTTAAATGAGCTTTATTGCTATTTGAATGCTGATGATCGTATGATTTTCATGTTTTTATAGATTCATTCATGTTTTATTCCATACTTGAAGGATTTCGTACTAGTTTTCTAAATTATCTTTAAACTAGTATTTATTCTTCAATTGGTAGAATTTTCAAATTATGCTAAAATATTTTCAAATCATGATTTTTGAAAATCCCTACCATCAAAGGGCGGTTGGATGGGCGACCATGCCTTGTATACTCAAAATGAATATCTATTTAAACATGTGCATGAATAGGCTCGTAGGTATGGGGTATATGTATGTTTTTGTATGCTTCAAACTTCAATTAGTATAAATTTCAATTAGTATTTTCTTTTTCATACATATATATGATTTGATTGTGCTTGTTTTACAATATCCTTACATACTTAAAGCATAAATTATTTCTTGCTAAGCTTGATTAAGTCCATAATGTCAATTATTTTTCAATTGGTATCATATATAAGCTTATGCATTATTTTTATTTGTATTTCATAAAGGGTGAGAAAAATTCATGTTTTATCTTTTAATCGGTTTTATTTTCAATTGATATCTTACTCTCATCCTTTGTGATGAAAAATACTTTGTTTTGGTATATGCTAACATTTTCAATATTGGTATCAATAATCATAAATTGGTATTATTCTCAATTTGGTATCCTTATTGCAAAATTAGTTGTGTTTACCCCAAATTTGGTTTTTACTCAATTGGTATAAAAATTTACAAGATATTTTCAATTGGCCCAACTTAATTTCAATTGGTATCAAACTTATAATGTTTCATTTTCTATTGGTATCAAAAATCTTCTATTGGTATCTTAAACATTTTTGTTATTCACAAGTGGTACCAATATTTGTTTTTGTCAACTATAATTTTCAATTGGTTTCTACAATTTAATTTCATTGGTATCAAAATTTGTTTTGTTGACTCAAGAAAATTCATAAATTTGTTTTTGATTTTAACATATTTTGATATGTATTGCTTATATGCAAAGGGAGCTTAACATTTTCTCTATATATAGATTCATGTTGTGTGTATCTCACATTGAGGAGCTTGACCTCTCTTCTTTATGTGATACACATGTGTAGGGGGAGCTTTACATCTCCACTTATATATTGTATATTATGCTTTATGTGGTTAGGGTCTAGTCATCTCTTTTCATGTAATGCATGTATGCATGGGGAGTTAACTTTACGTCTCTCCTCTTCATGAATGTTATATCGCATATATATCTTTATTGCTTGTTTTTCCTTCGCCCCTTTGTTGATGAATTGATAAAAAGGGGGAGAAGTATTTGGAGAGTTTATATATGCATGTTTATTTCATTTACTTGTTTATGCAAAAAGGGAAAAAGAATTTGGAGAGTTTATGCATGTTTATTTCCTTATTTATGCATATATATTTGTAATTGGTTTATGCATTTCAATTGAATATCTTTAAATTTATTGCTATGCATGAGTTAAGGGGGAGCTTCTATGAAGCTTAACTTTAATCCATGCATATATAACTCCATGAGTTTTGTCATCATCAAAAAGGGGGAGATTGTTAGCCCAAAGACCCATCACTCTAGTTTTGATGATGATTAACTCATGTAATTATAGTTTACTAATAATCTTGTATTTATATAGTTTCAGTTAATTGACCAAGATATTAGTAGGTGTTTAGCTTTAACAAAGGAGTTTTGGGAGCTAAAACGTGTAGATTTAAGAGCTCGCGCGTCAAGATCGCACTAGCACTCGGTTGGAGTTAAGATCGTTGGATCATGTTTGGATCGGGTCATCTTGAAGATGAGAATCGACAAGAAGACTTCGGTTTGTTTAGATCTTGTGTAAAGATAAATAGTATTGATATGCTCAAGTTCATACACACACAAGTTTCAATATGTTTCATTTTTGATCTTTATATCTATTTCATCTTAATAGTTTTCCCATGTATTTTCTTTGAGATTTTGATTTCCAAACTTGTTTTTCTTACACTTGAGCTATCATCTCTATCCTATCTATAGGATCTTGTTTTTTATGAGAAAATTGGTTTGTGGTTTATTGAGACCACCAAGTATTCTAATCTTCTTTGCTTTGAGTTAAGTTCATCCCTCTTGTGTAGAGGTGATTGAGGTTGAGCTTTGGGCTTTATGCTTTGTCCCTCTAGTGAAGAGGTTATTATTGTTTGGCTTAGTGCCATATCCCTCTTGTGTGAGGTGATAGTTATTTTGGCTTTGTGCCTTATCCCTCTTAGTGAAGAAGTGATTGTTGTTTGGCTTAGTGCCTTATCCCTCTAGTATAGGGTGATTGTTGTTTGGCTTAGTGTCATATCCCTCTTGTGTGAGGTGATAGTTGTTTTGGCTTTGGGCCTTGCCTCTTGTGTAGAGGTGATTGTTGTTGAGAGAGGAGTTGTGTACTCCTAAGCTTGTTTTACCAAATATTTGGTGGAGGTTACCTATGTGGGAGGTCCTATGTGGACATATAGTGGAAATCCTTCTGTGGAGAGGCGGGGACGTAGAGCAGTGGCTCGAACATCGAAACATATCTTGGTGTTTGCGATTGATCACTGTCTCTAAACTCTCTCTCTTATATCTTGCATTGCATCATATTCATTTCATATATATGCTTGATATTGATTGTGTGCCTCACTAGTGTTGAACCATCAGAACTTCATATAACACCTCAACTCTTATTTAGAGGAATTTAGAGGAGATAGTTCAGAGCCCGTCACCGGGAATTCGATTACACTTTTGGTTACACTTAGTGTGTTGCAATTAGTTTTTAATTCCGCATCATTTGTCATTAGATTAGCCATACACCTATTCACCCCTCTCTAGGTGTATTTTCATCTCTTTTCTTTGATTTTTCCAACATTTTAAAACAAATAAAAATAAAACTTTTAGGCTCAAAAACTCCTTTCAAAGCTTGTTGTTAAACACTTGAAAAGTTGAGAAGTAAGGTTCTTAAAAATCTTGTAGAAAATAGCCCAAGAGAACCCCTATTTATACCTTCTAAAAAATATATCCGTTGGCAGCCAGAAAAGGTGAAAATTGATCTTCCAGTCGACCGGCCAGTCGACCATCTAACGGTCATATTTTTGACCATTGGCGCTCCGATCGATCGCCGGGTCGACCAGGCCAAGCCTGTCAGTCGATCGACACAACCCGAGATTTGGGTAGTTATAGTCGGTTGACCGGCCTTCTAGGCTGGCCTTGTGCACGTCCAAGTGCACATCGATCGACCGACCTCTGGTCCGGTCGACTGTCCGGTCAACCGCCAGCAAGATCTGGCTGGGATTAAGAGACTTGAAACTTAGTCTATTATAAAATCCCATAAATTCTCATAAATTTCACAAAAATTAGTTCTTGTTAAATATTTGAAGAACAAATATGTGTGACGAAAAATCAACACATATTACAAATTATTTGAACTATTTTTGTGATATAAAAATTAATCTTTAAACTAAAAATTGTATTTTTCAAAACTTGAATTTTGAAATGAAAAATCGTATCCAAAACTTGTATAAATACAAAAACATGTATTGAAATACATTTAAAGCATATTGTGTATAGATAGAATCCAACACACATGTAAATAATATATCTATATTTTTGACATGAAATCCAAAATAAGTTTTGTTAATTACAAACCTCTAAACACATGAAATAGAATCATCAAAATAAGTTTTTCTAAATATATAAAGCATAGATGTATATAGATCAAATCCAATATACATTAAACCATGTAAATTTGTTTTGATTCTGTCTATAAATTAAAATCATATATATATATGTATATTCGAAATCCAAAACCGGTTAAACCGAAAACAAAATATATTGAACTTTTGTGTGTGTGTGTAAACTTGAGTATATCAATACTAGTCTATCTTACACAAGATCCAAATACAACTAAACTAAACACAAACCGAAGTCTTCTTGTAGAACTCTTTCTCCAAGTCGACTCGATCCAAACATGATCCAAAGAGCTTGACTCCATCTGAGTGCTAGATGCAATCTTGACGCGCGAGCTCTTGAATCTACAAGTGTTAGCTCTAAAACTCCTTCGTTGAATCTAAATACCTACTAAGATCTTGATAGTAAATCTGAAACTATATAAACACAAGATCATTAGTAATATAACTACATGAGTTAATCATCATCAAAACTAGAGTGATGGGACTTTGGGCCAACAATATTTATAGTTTGAGGGGCTTTTATGTAATATCTCCTTATTATTAAGGAGGCGTCGGGGGCAGCTGCCGTGGACTTTTAGTTTTCTTTATTTAGGGTTTAGCTTTTTTTAGTTTTTTCTTTGTTTATTAAAGAGAGGTTGCATCCAGGTTTTAGGCTTGATTTTTTTTGGAATTGTTTATTGGCATTGAGTCACGACTCTTTTTAGGATTTTTTTTTTTTAGAATTCCTCCTGTAGCATTGCGGCAGCTTTGATTTGGGGCTTGTAGTTTAGTTTATTTTATTTTCAGATTTATCTTTGGTATTTGAGTTTTTCTCGGGAGATTGCCCTGTGCATTGAGGGATTTGATTTTTGTGCTGTTGTTCTTCATTTGCGTGTGTGCTCCACTTTGCGAAGCAAGGGAGCCAAATCTTTTTTGTCCTTGATTTAAATTCGGAGAAAGGGCGAAGGGCGACACATATGTTGGATTTTTCAGGTAATTTAGTTGTGTTAATTAATTTAATTAGTTTAATTAATTTTATGATGCAACTAATAGATTAAAAATTTAATAATGTTTTATTTATTGGATTGTACTGTACTCTGATCATGAGTAGGTAGATTCTCTTCAAGTACTTAGGGAGATGAACCGAGGGTAGAATTCATGTGGTTAATGGTAGACCTCCTATCTAGGATTGTTGTACTCACCGATTGACCTAGATCTTTTAGAAGATTATTTCTAGAACTACTTGGTGTTTGACAGGTTATGTGTCTGAGTTTATAGTTCATGCTTAGGATTTTACTGCTCTTTTCTATATTTAGTTTAAGTTATCGATTTTACCTTTGATGGATCATATAACATGGATAATACCCTGTACTTAGATCTAGTTTTCAGACTTAGTTTGCTTATTAGAAGTAGAGATTTGGTAAGTAACAACATACCAGTATGAAGACTGAGATTGATCACTTGATGCTCATCTAGGGGATTCAATCTTAGGTGCTTGACTTGATTTTCTTAGATTGACACATAGCTTAGAAATTTCACTCACAAACTTTTCACCCAATTCGCTTAGATATGTCAAAACTGTAAGAACCACCTGTCCATGTGAATCGACCCTCAAGTGCTACATCGACTAACCTTGCACTTGCGGTTAATTTAAAATGAGGAGAGAAATCTCCCCATCAGGTTTTTGGCGCCGTTGTCGGAGACATGGTGTTCTATCTTTAGTTTTGACACTTTTACCGAATTGTTAAAAAAAACCAAAAATTCAAAAAAAAAAAACCAAAAAAAACCTTTTTCCCATGGCCTATCCAAATTCATTGGTTATGATCCATTTTATAGGCCAAGCACTCTTTTTCCATCCACCAACCTCTCTTCTAGACTTTAATGAATACATCCATCTTACGAACTACTCATTTTCTTCATACCATCAAATGAGTTGTCATCACTGTCAAGATCCAAATCATCCTTCAGAACAGTGTCCTTCAATAGGATATTCGTTAGGACTAAGTCAAAATCAATTCCACATATTTCAAGGACCCACGAACGAGCATTATCCATCAAAATTCAATTCGAAGGGTTAGAATTGTCCTCAATTTTCATGGGATCAATCATATCAAAATTCTCAATCAAATTAGTCTTACATTGAACCACCACCTCCGTCTTGGAGATTTGGCAATGAGCATGAAAAATTGATCAGCATATTAGAGAAAAGTTTTGACTCCATACAGTAGACTATGGTCAAGACCAATCAACAGTTAATCGAGGCATGTGCTCACATGAAAAAGATAATGACTCATTTCAATGAATTTGTTTCAACCACAACTCCAGATCAAGTTCAAGAGCACATCAACTTTCATAAAATGAACAAAGTCCAAACTATGAGACCAGAAGAGCAAATTGTTGACTATAGTGACATGTCTACTCATTCCATCAACATGCCCTTTGAGTCTTCATTATTTCATTTTAATCAATTTGAAGAACTTAAATATGAGAAGCAGGTTGAGAAAGTTGGACATGTGCATAAAGCCTGTAACTTGGAGAATGATCCTATGTGTTTGTATGAATGGTGTTCAGATGATGATTTGGATACACATACACCTCCTGTGGAGCAAGTTGAATCTTGTTGTAAGAATGAATGTGATGCAATGCACTTTTGTTTCAAGAGAAATTTGAGGATGAATTTTCTAAGTTATGTGAAAAGACAAGTGTTGAAGAGTAAAAGATTGCATCCACTCTTATGGAGAAAATAAAGCACACTGATCAAAATTGTGAGATGCCGAACCTTTGTTTCTTGATGAGCTTTTTACCGAAGAGTGTGATCACAATGGTGAGAAAATATGTGTTAAGAATCTTGAATTTAGAGTTCCCTTTGAAAAAAGAAAACTCGATTTGAGTATTTTTACTTTCGATGAGCCAACCAATGATCAAGTTTTTGAAAACATGATTCAAGAATCTCTAATTAATCGAAGCTTTGAAAACCAATTTGAAGACAAACTCGTATGTTTGGATGAATCAGTAAGAGAAACTTTGGTTAGTTACACACCTCTAAAGAAAATCGTTGATCTAAGTTTTGAGGCGTTTTTGAGGATGAGCTTAAATTCATAGCCAATCATATTGTAGATACTCTAATTATATTGTGTGATAATGATGAGTCTAAAAGAAAAAGGTGTGAGAAGAAGAGAAAGAGGAGATGGAGGAAAGTGATGAATAAATTGGAGAGGATGAAATTAAAGATGACAAAAGGATTAACCTTTTCAATTTAGACCATGAAGAGAACCCATTGGAATGATGGGAAGCGAGCCCGAGGGAGTAGACCTAGAAAGATTTGGATGTGAGAGAGACGTGGGATTGTATATATGTTTATATTTGTTTTATTTTTCTTTTTATTTTTGAGTCTTTTTATTTATCTTTTAGTTAGTTGAGTAAGTTTTAGTGAGTCTTTTATTTATCTCTTTCTCTAACCTATGTGCCGAGTTTATTACAAGTGATACAGGATAAGTAAGGAGGCATCTACCACACGCAGGGAGCATTTTTATTGCTTCAGCAACTTAGTTTTTTAGTGCACTATGAGTATTTCTAATTCTAACATACTGTTTACATTTCTATATCTTTTGGATGCTTGGATTGTATGATCATCATGATTGTGTGCATATTTTGGATGTCTAAATTATATGCTATATTTTTTTTTTATCTCTGTATTCATATGTGTCATGAGGATATGGCACAATTTAGATGTGGGGGAGATTCACATATTTCTTTCCTTTTTGGAGTGCTTTTGGTTTTGTTTTGCTTTTAGTTTTTTTTTGTTTTCTTTCTTTATCTTTATTTTCTTTTAGGAATCTTCGAAAAAAAGAGTTGAAATTTTTTGGCAAATGGTTAGCTAGTATGTGAATGATTTAGTATTCACGAGTGGATTTTAAAGAAGAAATCAAGATGAGAGAGTCATTGAGTTTTAAAATAAAGAGTAGAATTTAAAAACTGACATACAATTTAAACTTAATTTAAGTGATTATGTACCCATTAACACTTACACTATTTGTTCATAAGCTTGGGATGTTAATGACAACTGGAAGATTTTAAAAAAAATTTATTATTAAAAAAATTATATAAATATATTTATTAATTAAGTCTTGTTTTGTGGCCTCAGTTGCTTGAGTAATTAAGTCCGTAGAAGTATTTTTACACTTATTGCCCTAAGGCCGTCTGGATTGGGACCATTGGCCTAAAGCTCATTTCATAGGTAGCTGAGAAAGCCTAATAGGAAAAGACATCATACAAATATAATAATTTTGACTATCAATTAGCTAGGTGCCTTTGCCTCAGGAAGCCTCGGTATCCATGCGAAAGATAGTTAGAAAGTGTTAAAAAAAATTAAAAAAATGTTATTACAAAAATAAGTATGAAAGTTGGAATCAAATATTCCCAACTTTAGAACTATATCACTATTACTAGGTGCATAGGATCTGAGACCTGGAATATGTGGTGTAAAGTTTTGGATTTAAGACTTTATTTTATAGACAATATGATTTCTTGAATTGAGGTTTTACTTGAAAATGAACCTCATGAAAATTATAATCTTACTAGCTAGTTAACTTGAGTAAAAAAATGATGATTTTTTCTTTTCTTGATTTTCAGTTATACTTATTTTAGTTTTGTTTATTTCTTAATCTCATTCTTTTATGAATTTTGTGGGTGTAATCCACTGAAAACCCTCAGGAGACAAAACTCGTCCTCTAGGGGTAACTTAAGAGTTTAACGGCTTGTTGCACATGCTAAGTGCAATCGTGATTCCTATGAAAGTGAGTTATGTTAGGTTACCTTTGATTTTCTTTTTAGTAGTTTTTCTCGAGGACTAGCAAAATATAAGTATGGGGGTATTTAATCAGCATGATTTTACATTATTTTTATGCTTCTAATTATCTATTATTTGTATATAAATAATGCTACTCGGATATATTTGATTGAATTTTATAGGAAATAGGTAAAAGAAAGAGAAAGAGGAATCCGATTACTTTCAGCAATTAAATCACGCAATTTGTGAAAGATTGAGAATACTTTTCAAGCATATTGCGGTATTTTTGCCATAATTTTGGCTACAGGATTTCAAAAAAGGTCATCCAGGTGTCTACGGAAAGAGAATTCGAAGATCTATAACTTTCATGTTAATAGTTTTTACTGATTCCTCCATTTGACTGCCTGAATTGGCTATTTACAGAATCTATTTGAATTAAAAATGATTTAATATCTAATATTTATAGTTTGAGGGGCTTTTATGTGAAACCTCCTTATTATATAAGGAGGAGTCGGGGGCAGCTACCATGGGCTTTTAGTTTTTTTCTTTAGGTTTTAACTTTTTTAGTTTTTCCCTTTGTTTATTAAGAGAGGTTGCATCTAGGTTTTAGGCTTGTTTTTTGTTTTGGAATTGTTTATTGGCATTGGATCGCGACTCTTTTTAAGATTTTTTTTTGACATTTTTTTTATTACTGTCCTAGTAGATGAAACGAGAGCTAGGGTAAATATAAAATTAGAGTTATGAAGGCAAACTCTAGAATCTTGAGATTTTAAATTAAGTAGGACCAAACAGAGTATATGGAGTGTAAATTCAGTAAACAGAGAATCTGAGATTATAGTATTGTGACACTAGATGGTCAAGAAAACCGATGAGCAGTCATTTTAAGTACTTGAATTCTATTATCCAAAAGGATTGGGAGATCAATAGTGATGTCAACCATAGGATCCAAGCCGGCTGATTGAAATGGAGAAGCGCAACAGTAGTTTTATGTGATCGTAATATTTCGTTATGGCAGAAGAAAAAGTTTTATCGGACTGCTATTAGGCTGACTTTGTAATAAGCCGGCTTTGTTATATGGCACATAATGTTGGGGTATAAAGAGATATCATGCCCAGAAGATGAGTGTAGCAGCGATGCGCATGCTTCATTGGATGTGTATAACACGAGGAAAGATAAGGTGAGAAATGAGGATATTCGTACTAAGATAGGCGTAGCCTCTATCAAAGAGAAGATGAGAGAAAATTGCCTATGATGGTTTGGTCATGTGCGACGTAGGCCTACATATGCACCAATCCGGTGAGTAGAGCGTATCAAATTAGGGAAAGTTAAAAGAGCTCAGGGGAGACCGAAAAAAACATGGATGGAGGTAATACGACAAGATATAGAGGCTAAAGGTCTCAGTGAAGGCATATTGCTCGATAGGAATGAATGGAGAAAGCTGATCCATGTGCCCGATCCGACGTAATTCTCTTTTGGTTCATGTAGCCTACCCTAAATACTTGGGACAAATGGCTTACTTGTTATTGTTGTAGATTCCTCCTGTAGCATTGCGGCTGCTCTAATTTGGGCCTCGTTGTTTTTTTATTTTATTTTCGGATTTATCTTTGGTATTTGAGTTTTTTCTCGGGAAGGTTGCCCGTGCTTTGAGGGATTTAATTTTTATGCAGTGTTCTTCATTTGCGCGTGTGCTCCACTTTGCGCGGCGAGGGAGCTAGATCTTTTTGTCTTGATATCAATGCAGAGAAAGGGTGAAGGGCGACACATATATTGGATTTTTCAGGTAATTTAGTTGTGTTAATTAATTTAAATTAGTTTAATTAATTTTATCCTGCAATTAATAGATTAAAAATTTAATAATGTTTTATTTATTGGATTGTACTGTCCGTCTAATCATGAGTAGGTAGATTCTCTTCAAGTACCTAGGAGATGAACCGAGGGTAGAATTCATGTGGTCAATGGTAGACCTCCTATCTAGGATTGTTTCACTCACCGATTGACCTAGATCTTTTAGGAGATTATTTCTAGAACTACTCGGTATTTGACAGGTTATGTGTCTGGGTTTATGGTCCATGCTTAGGGTTTTACTGCTCTTTTCTGCATTTAGTTTAAGTTAATTATACCTTTGATGGATAATGTAACGTGGATAATACCCTGAGCTAGATCTAGTTTCCAATTAGTTTTCTATTAGAAATAGAGATTTGGTAAGTAACAACAGACCAGTATGGTATTCGAGATTGATCACTTGATGCTCATCTAGGGGATTCAATCCTAGGTGCTTGACTTGATTTTCTTAGATTGACATGTAGTTTTGAAATTTCACTCTCAAATTTTTCACCCAATTCGCTTAAAAGTGTTGAAACTGTAAGAACCACCTGTCCCTGTTTATTAAACCTCAAGTGCTACATCGAATGACCGTGCACTTACGGTTAATTTAAAACGAGAAGAGAAATCTCTCCATCACTCTCCACTTCTTTCCCTGTGTCTACCACATACTTTCCATCTCTCTTTTCTAACCCTGCTACCAGTAAAAACCAAACCCATCCTTTCAGCCGAGCTCTCCCCCTATCTTTCTTTCTACATCTCTCACTTTCTCACTTTCTTTCCCTCTCACCCTAACCCACAGTCCACTCCACCACATTCACCACCCCTCCCCTAGCCCACCTGGCGTCAGGTGGCCGGCGGGCCCTGCCCCCACCACACAACCCCCTTTCCTCTCCTCTTCCTTCTCATCCTCCTCCTCTTCTTCTCTCTCTTTCTTCTTTTTTCTCTCTCTTTTTCTTTTTCTTTTTCTTTTCTTCTTCTTTCTCCTCAACTTCTTCTCCTCCCCCTCTGGCTGAGCCCCTCTCTCTTCCCTTACTCTTTGTAACACCACTTTCTCAGAATATGTATTTAGATTCGTATTCTGATTTTTTGATCATAATTTTTCAATTTAGTTTTTTTATTTATTTTTGTTTTATAATTATTTATGCGATTGTTTTGTATTGGATCCGGATTCGTGGACTCAGAGTAAGCCCTAATCTGAATCGGGGACCCGATCCTAGTGTATTACTCGATTTGATCTTTCTGGTAGTTAGAATTGATCGGTTTCAATTTCAAATTTTGTTTTTCAATATTTTAGATTTTTCATAATTTTCTGAAAATTTTAAAATTATTCTGCAAAATCTTCAGAATTGGAGTCGATCAATATCGCCGATCGATTCTCAGAATTTTAATTTTCGAATGGAGTTGAATTTTTAGAAACAACTTTCACATTACTTCTTAAAATTTCTTTTTCTATCTAAATACATTTTAAAGATTTTTCTAAATTTATTGAAATTCGACTGGGTTTGGTGTCAACCGGTGTCGCCGTTGATTCTAGATTTTTTTAATTTGAAAAACCAAATTGAATTTCTTGACTCTGATTTCACCATGCATCTTAAAATATTATTTACTATTTTTGAAAATTTTTGAGAACGTTTCTAAAACAGTCAGTTTTTACCCTATTTAAATAATATTATTTTCCTATTTCTTTTTCTTTTTTTCTTTTCTCTTCTTTTCTTTTCCCCCAATTCAACCGACTAGCCTCATCACATCACCTGCCAAACCCCATCCTCCACCCCCATCACTCTCTCTCCTTCCCTCTCTTTATCTCTCCCTTCCCTTTTTCTTTTCTTTTCATTTTTTTCTTCTTCTCACCTTCTTTTCTTTTTCTCCAACCTTTCCCTACTCCACCACTGATAACCCATAGCCGACAGTGCCCCATGACCGGCAGCGGCCCCATGGTCGGCCTTCCCTATTCTCCTCATCCTCCATCTTCTCCTCCTCTCAAAATCACCTCCTTCAACCACCTTCACCTCCTCCTTCAAATTCACCATCAATAATCCACCACCTCCTCCACTTCTACCGCCATACCACCACATCCACCTCCTCCAATTCCCATCACCACCACCAACTCCTCCCCATACCACCACCATCTATGTCACCCTCATTAACCACCACAAACAACAACACCCCACTCCCTTCCTCCCCAGGCCCAAGCCGCGCGCAGGCCCCCTCTCGGCCGGCGGCGCCGCTAGGCCGCCGACCAGAGCCGCCCCCTCTTTTTATTTTTTTCTTTCTTTCCTCCCTCCTTCCTTCTTTTTTTCTTTCCTCTTTTCCTTTTTCCTCTTTTAAACTTTTCCAACACATATTCTCTCTCTTACACACACATTCCTACATCTCTCTCGCTCACACACTCTCTCTCTCTCTCTCTGTAGCTCTCTCTAGGTTCTTTCTAGCTCTCTCTCTCTCTCTTTTGTAGCCTCTTTCTCTCCCTCTAATTGATTCTTCTCTTTCTCCTCTCTCATTCTCTCTCTAAAATATTAATTAATATATATATATGTTAATATATGGATTGGTAGCGTGCACATGTTCCGCGATTTTACAATATTTTTTGATGATTTAAGCGAGTACCTTTTTTTGGGATAGAGAGTACTCCTTTTTGGTATTTGGACCTGTCACGCCCCGCTTCCCAAAATACGGAATACAGGTACGTGACGATGGCCAGCAGATACTCACGAAGAGTGAAATCTCTTTCATGAGTATCTTAGGCTGTCAATAACAAGCAGGATAGCCCACATATATGCACATACAACCAAGCACAGGGATAAAATCACATATATAAAAAACTGAATCATAAACAATATCATCCACTATATCTGAATAAAACAAGTCAAGGAGAAAACTGAACTCACTGGAGAACAGCGAAACCAGAATATGATCTACGAACAACTCTCTATACCAGCTTCCTGATCTAAATACTGAAAAATAATATAAAGGGTCCGTCAGAAGCGGACTAGCAAGAGTACACGAAACAGGAAGGAGAGAATATGAAAATGTAGTAACAGTGAGTAGGATATAAGAACAATATGTTTGGAAATATCAAGAACTGAATGTAATAACAGTAACAGGAATAATTCAGAAGATAGATCATGTACAATAAGACGTGCATGTATGGTGTGACATGCATATAATGAACATGAGACGTCCTGGACAAGTAACTGTCGTGTAACATAATCACAAGATCACAAGAACTCGAGATCACAAGATAAAACCTCATGGTAGGTCCAGGAATGTCATGCAGTCAAGATAATGCATGTCACATGAGTCTCAAGTGTCAGTATCTTTAAATACATGCCAGGTACTAGATCATTGAAGGCAATGAAGGATATGATGCAAGTGCATATGTCTAGCATATTTTATTATCCTAACTAATGCAACCATCCTGTGCCCCATCCCACAGGACAACTGCATATCAAACAAGTGATGTGTTAGTGGATCCTGATAGTAAAGAGAAACAGTTCACTGTACTCAGGTATCATATAACATGTAATAACAGGAGCGCGCATAAATAATAAGATCACGTGTGGCATCCAAACCCATAAGGGTCGCCCTTCCAAGCACACCTCCCTATATTTCCCCTGCTACAGTCTCCCCCAATAATCCCAGCTTTATTAATTTTATTAATTAAATGCAAATGCAAACAGTGTGTTACTCAGTGTTACAGGATCATGAATCGGTACCAAGAATGTCAGCATTAGATGGTGAACACAATGTGTATCAAAATCATGGGACGATGTAGACAGTGACAATATCATGTGACAAATATATAGTTGTGCAAGTGATATCAGATGCATGCAAAATAGTGCAAGTAATGTCAGTGACACGTAATCTAAATGTCAAAGTAAAACCTTCAGGATCATGTGTCCATAATCCAATAAGATATCCTCGAATAATTGCTCAGAATATAATGGTTAATTTCCTTGATTAATTTTCAGTAATATCAGGATCACAATATCAATCGATATTCAATCTTTAACTATCAATCTTTCTTCATTATTATCCAGTAACCTCAAAATCCAGATCAAGATATTTATCATGATCAGTGTAGATTTCATTGATCTTCACATCAGTCTATCACATATAAGCAATCATGCAACTGAATGCATTATGTACAGGAACGAGATGCAAATACGATATGTAAGGTAATGTAACATGATCAAGAATAGAATAATTAGTCATATAATCGGAAGAGAAAAGCTGACATGTAAATATGATCACAGGATAGTGTTGACGATCATGCGATATGATAACCAGTGCGATATGATAACCAGAATTTATACTTAAGAGGCAGAATTAAGATCAAGATGAAAGTCAACGAGAGGAGAATCGTGTACACTTGCCTGACGTCGTTGGAGTCTGAATTCCCGTAACTGCAACCGACTCTGGGTAAAATTCGCGGCCTAAATATTACGTGAATTAATTAGAGACTTAACATATTCTTATTCAGTGATAAGTTAAATACGAAAGTAATTTTTTACTATTTATTATAATTTTAGATGGTTAATTTTCCAAATAATTCAATTTCTGAATTATAGCAACTATTTAAAAATATTTTCATGATAAAATATATGCATAAAATAATAAATTGATGTATAATATTTACATATTACTGAATTATGAATTTCATATTTTTTTGTGCTATTTAGAAATTTATTGGTCATTTAAATAAAATATCAATGAATATTAATTACAAAAATATTTAATTTCGTGTTATTCTAAGCAATATTATATCAAAAATAATTTTACAGAGTTTCAAATTTAGTCTGTGAATTTTCTGGAATTTTCTGTGAATTTTATGGAATTTTTGAATTAAAATAAACCTAAAAATCAATAAAAATAATAAAAAGCTTAACGGGTCTGTTGCTACAGTAATGGGTTTGGGTCTAGTTTACTACAGTAAATACTACAATAAGTTTTCTACTTATTTTTATTTTATTTATTCCTTTTTTCTTTTTTTTCTTTTACTATTCCTTTTTCTTTTTCCTTTCTTTCTTTTTCTCTTTTTCTTTTTTTTTTTTTTTTATTAATGGGTTCGGGTTCGGGTCTGTAAAACAGACCCGAACTCGGGTCTGCTGGCCAGACCCGCTGGCCTGACCAGACCTGGCGTGGGACAGGTCTGGCTGGGCTGGCCAGACCAGGCCAGGTCACGGCCTGGTCTGGCTCGGCCAGGCCAGGGCCTGGCTGGGCCTGGTCCTGGCTCGGCCAAGACCGTTCTGGTCTGGTCCTGGCCGAGAGCAGCAGCTGCTGCTGCTGCTCTCGGCCAGAGGCCGAGGTATTTTTTTTGCTATAAAAAAATTTTATAAAATATAATAAAAATCTCTATAATTAGGATGTATATCTAGGGTACCTCAAAATATTTTTATTAGAATTTTACAACAAGATTATCATGGTGAAATTAGTGATTTAGTAATGCATACTACGTGTTCGACGAAATGCCAACAATAATTAACATCGACGACAACGGAAATTAACTTACCCGGAACGCTTCTCTTCAGTCTAAAACTTCTTCCAGCATCTTAGAGTCTTGGGAGAGAAGGTACGCATGCTCACGCAAGGTGTGTGATCCGCCATGGGGTCATGCGCGGCCGTCGACGGCGGATCTCGCGGACGATGACGGAGGCTCGCCGGAGAGGAAAGCGAGGGAGAGAGGCAGCCTGGTCTGCGGCAGCTTGGTGCTGCCGAGCCAGAGGAGGGTGCAGCTCAGCCCGGGGGAGCTGCTGGTTGCTGTCGTAGGCTTGGTGCGGCTGCGGCTTGTGGGGTGCTCGGCCAAGTGAGGAGGAGGGCACGGACTGGAGCAAGGTGTAGAAAGGGAGGGGAAACTATGGAACATTTATATAGAGGGATAGGGAGAGAAAGTGTACGGGAATGGGGGAGATGAAGACGTGCGTGAGAGGGCGAGAGAGAAGAGAGACTGGGAGAACGTGATAAGAGAACGCTGCAGGTGGAGAACGTGTGTTAGTTGGGGGAGAAGGAGATGAAATAATTATACTTATAAGTTTGACGTGCTGATTCAAGTAGCAAATAAAAGTGGCCAAGTGGTGTTATCCGTGAACCTTGGAAACCACCTCACTTGTTCGAGGGCTGAAGCGAACAATAAAAAATAAGTTTGGTTTTTGTTGCACAAAAGAATAGAAAGGGTAAACAAAAATGATTTAAAAAATTTATCCTCACAAATGCCAAAGCCCAAGTAGCTTGATGGTTAGGGTATTCATTTCTATATAGGATAGGCTTGGGTTCGAAACCTGCTGCTATACGCATGCGGGTTTTCTAATTTTTTTATTTTACTTTTATTTTTTTTTCATTCTTTTTTTTTAAAATTAAATATTTAAGCATTATTTTATTGGATTAAACTCTATTAATTTAGAAAAATTCTCAAAAATTCTCAAAAATAAAAGAAGTCATCCTGAACATTGTTGTAAAGTCAGATTCCCAAAATTCATCCCCGATTATAAATTAAAAATCTCAGAGTCAGCCTATGTCACCGATCGACCCCAAATTGAGATTCTTCTCCAATAATTTCCAAAAAATTCCAAAAAACTAGAAAAAATTATAAATAATGGGAAATAATATCTTGAGTTGAAATGACCTCAATCCGACTATCAGGATAATTAAATCATCACCAGATACCAGTATTGACATACGTATATTGGGAACCGAGGGTTACAGGACCAGTACTGTATTTTACATTGGGTGAGTATTTTCTACATTGTAGCATGCTGGATGAATGCTATTCTGCCTTTTAACACATGATGCATCATTACGTGAGTTGATATATGATATGCAAGTGATTTTCTAATATTAATATGTTATACGAATACCTGTTGGTCATTATTATAACTCATTGAACTGGTATTATACTTGTATTGGGTATGCCTAGATACGCTCCTGCTTCAGTCAGCTTCACATAGCTAATTAATAGATTAAATTATTATTATTATAGATATAGTTGTGAAGAGTTTGAAATGTTTAACTATACTGTTCTCCCGTATCATGTTACATAACCTAATGATTGCCTTGCCTGACATATAATGTTGTAGTTCTGTATTCAACTTACCTGATACTGACATGTTAATTATCTGACACTTGATATATGGCACTGATGCTTGATATGCCATCACTTGACACCTGAATTCTGACACTTGATATCTAATACCTGACAATTGACATGCTATCACTTGATACTTGACATATGCTATCACTTGGTACTAATACACTTGACCTGATGTTATGACACCTGATTGGATAATATATACTGACACCTGTATTACATTGTCTATTCATGATTATCACTTCTACAGGGACTTGACATGGTTATTATGCTGCTACCAGACATCTGGTACTCCTGAACTCCTGTACTCATAAACTCCTGTGCTCCTGAACTCCTGTATTTCTGAATCCCTGGAACAGGGAGACTTCTGATACTATACTCATGTTAATCCCCGTAATTGACTAATCAAGGATATTGGATTACTGTGCATTCATTGTGGACATTATCACTGGACAATCTATAATAAAGTACTCAACTTACATTGGGGTGGGGGAAACTGATGGATACATGTATGATGTCATATTTATAATGGTGGATATCTCTGAAGTGTCGTGTGGGGCGCGTAATAATAAGTCCCCAAAAGCAGTAGCCTGAACCTCTGAGCTGTAGTCCCGGGTAGAGGCGGGACCTACTATAAATATGAGCCATCAGATTTATTAGTTTTTAAGTAATAACTCGTCTTATTCATAAGTGGATATATGTGTACCGGTAACACATACCTAACATATGGATCGGATGAATAACATAAGAATTTATAACCAACATTAATAATAATAGGAACGTGGGATATTTGATCACTCCTTTGTTCGGGTCCTGGTACTCTCATATCAGACCGAGTGAGTTTTACCAGAATGCGAATCTAGTATGTACTATCAGTGTTGTGAGACACTATTAGGAAGGCGATTGAAATATCAAACGGTACTGATTATTATTATTGAATAACTTAAAATGCAATACCTTTGTGTTCTCCGATTATAGTGATGAAATCATTTAATTGGTGTTATACCCTGAGTTGACACCCTGCTTATGACACATGAATTCTGTGACACAATGAGTACTTCAGACACGCTCTAGTTCTGTTACTCTGAGGGCAACTCAAGTTGTATGAACTCAGATGTTGGAGACATGGGGTATATGGTATATAGATGAGGGTTTTCTTATTTGGATTATCCTCTCGATGTATCAATCTCATGAATCTACAATCTGAGCTCGTACAACTAGTTTTGTCCACATTTAGACCTAACTTATTATTTGATGTCTCATTTACATGATTATGTGTGCCTATGTTTACAACACGGTTTTCAATGCATGCTCTCTTTATTCAGATTTATCAATATACATGTACTTACATGATTTTGGATTCTTTACTGATTTATGATCTCCATTATAAAGTTTACTGGTCATTGCCTATGCCTGTATATCTGAACCACATCACTTGATCATGTATATGTGTGACTAACTGAGCATGCCAACTGGCTTTATCTTACGTACTCGTTGGGTTGCTTTCTAAAAACCCTAGACCCTCATGTCCAGATCTAGGAGCCTGGACTATGATGGCTTTGCTGTAGCTAATCAAAGTGCACATTGGAAGTGTAGATTAACGATTGTCTTTCCAGAACCCCATTTCTTCCAGCCTCCTTGATCGACTCGCGAGATTTTCATCTTATTGCTCATGAGTATTTTCGGGTCCTTTTATATTGCATATCTTGTTTTCTGCTTCTTAGTGATCTAATATTCTTGGGTTATTGTATCATGCTCTGTGATAACTGTATACTTGTGTTATTATTACTGGAATATATATTACCATTGTGCTTCCGTACTTTGATTCTTATATGTACTGATGCTTAGTGTATATATGTGAGGGTATTTCCGCCCTGCGTATATACGTCGCAGTAACGTCTTCGTACCCGCGAGATCAAGACGTTACAAGGTGGTATCAGAGCTTAAACTCTCACATCTTCAGTATAACCAGTCGGCAAATTAATGGTAAAGAAACTTGCAACTGGAATGCATGAGTCGTGGTTATACAATCTAACTATAAGTACAAAGTTATCTATTCCGTCTTGATCGTCCTTTCCTTGTCTTCCATCCTTTTCCATTTCCAGTTCCCGTCATCTTCATACCATCTTAAGATATGCATAGACTGGTAGGATAGCGGCAAGACAGATGTGGTTTGCTTTCATTAGGTTCCGGTATTCTTTGACTCTGGTATATCTCATCATCTTATATTGGATAGTTCTTCGGCCTTGCATTCTATTCTTGTATGTATGGACACATCACGAGGAATCAGTACAGAAAGTGGAGTAGTCATCACTTATATTATCAGATAGACTGTATCATTACACGAGGAGCGTCAGTATGAAACAATATTCTAGATTCAGGACTTCTGTTAGAAAAGAGTTATAGTATTTTCTATTTTTATTATTCCAGTAACGATCATGATTTCTTCTACCAAGTTCATGAAACTCGGATATTCTCACAACTGATCTGCAGTCAGGTTATTATTCAAGAGATAGTATTCGAAACTCATTTTGATTATTATGAATTCTTGATCGTGTTCTCAGAGGAACAACTCCTAGCAGTCTTTTTAGATTTGGTGGACCACGGGCCCAGCTAACCTCGCCAAGCAAGACTCGTGTTCTAGTCACGCGTGAACCTTGCTTTACTGCACCCTAGTGCTTATCACTTAGTAATGTATTACGCGCTGTCTTCATCGCGTGAGCTCCGCCTAGTACGAGCCTCGCAGAGCGCACCCTAATGCTTAACGTCTGAGCTGTGTTACGCGATGGCCTCGCCTAAGCTTGGCTTTGCCCGTGGCTAGTCCCTTCAATGCTTAGCATTTAGCCGTTCCTCGGATTTCTCCCGCCTAATGTGTTTTCATGGATCTGATGAACAGGATTTTCTCACTGTTTCTGAGCTATCGTTATGATTCTTACGAACGTTCCATTCAGCTAACCTTGCAGGGCCCAGATATCATTTACATATTTAATCTACAGTTGGGTTATCATTTAGAAGTCAATATTCAGAATTCTCCATGTTTATTCTATATTCTTGGCTATGTCTTTCAGAGTTAGCAACGCCCAGTATTCAGAAATCCTTAATTATCGATTTTCCTTATTTATGCTCAGTCTCATCAGGGTTTTTCTTATTTTCGATATTCTAGTCTACTCCTGGGATAATGGTAAGTATGTGGTACGTCTGAGAATTCTATTGCAGACTCTTCATCCAACATAACTTCATGTCACGTAGAGATATTATATTATGGATTTCACCTCTATGGATTTCTATGAATTTCGTTAGTTTTACTTCACAATTAGAAAAAATTATTTTAATTATCTCACCAAGTCAGCTCACTTTATATTATTCAGAATGGGTTAGTCTTCTAAAGTTTTGACAGTATTCTTTTATCAGCAGACATTATTTCAGTATTATTATGGCACCGTCAGAGGATATATATGACAGGAAGTTCAGAAATGTCTAAGTTCATATAAATAAATTGAAGTCCAAATATGTGTGATAAAAAGGCATAGAAATTTAGGCATAAACCAAAAATCGTATTTTCAAAAATCAAACTTTGAAATGGAAACTGATTTTTCTAAAACTGGTATAGATAAAAAGTAAGTTATTGAAATATATTTAAAGCATAGTGTGTATGGATAGAATCCAATACACATAGTAAATGATATATACTTATTTTTGATAATAAATACCAAAGTAAGTTTTGATAAAAAAAAACTTAAACACATGAACTAGATACATCAAAATAAGATTTTTTAAACGTATATGAACGATCAATATATATGAATGAAATTTAATATATATATATAAACCATGTAAACTTCTTTTGATGGAATCTATTCATGAAAACAAAGGATGTATACTTGATATATCAAAACTTAAAATTGTATTCATGATAAACTAAAACTCGAAACTTGATTCTATGATTTTTGTGTAAACCAAGTAAACATAAACTTTTGAGATTAAAAATGATTAAACCGAAACCAAACTATCTATCATGAAAGCAATAAATAAACTTGTATGTGTAGATACTTGAGTAATTTAAAACTAGACTATTCTTACACAAGATCTAAACAAACAAATAAACCTGGATTAAAGTCTTCTTGTCGATCTTCTTCTCCAAGTCGACTCGATCCAAAACACGATCCAAATGAGCTTGACTCTATCTCGAGTATTTGATGTGATCTTGACACTTGAGCTCTTGAATTAATACGTGCTAGTTTCAAAACTTTGACTTCGAATCTTTTGTTGAAGCTGCACGTGAACTATGATCTTGACCAAAATCTAAAACTTACTAAATACAAGATCATTAGTAATATAACTTCATAAGTTAGTAATCATGAAAACTAAGGTGAAAGGCCTTTAGGCCTACAGTAAGTACTTACGTTAGCATAATTTTTCTCCTAAGCACATGCTGCAATAAATGTGCACAAGGTAATTTTTGAAGCTGAGGTAAATTGTAAGAACAAATAGACCCGTCTTCTGTGAGGTTAACAATGCACATATATCCTTCCCTGTTTGACACCTCCCACTCAGTTTGACACCTCCGATATGTCTAAAATAATTAATTAAGTAAAAATGTTCTTGCAATAAGTGCTTGTATTGGCAAAACTCGAGCTCCTTTCAACGCACCGTTGAAGCTCTCTGAGGCATTTTTAGTCATCATGCAGAATCGACTGTCTTCGTTCCTTGATAATTCCCATTAGAGTTCTTGATCTTTTAAGCTAGTCTTAATCCAAGCATCTGTATCTTCACATGCATCTTTAGGTTCTGCTCTTTTGGCCTTGTATACTTCTAGGTCTGATGCACAACCGATCTCTTACAATAAATTATGCAAATCTTTGTCTTTAAAAGTCTTCTGAAAGTTAACTCAAATATGTCTCAAACAATAACGATGACTATATGATGAGCGCCAACTGGCTTTAAGTGTATTTGGTATCACTTTTATCTGATCAGAGATAAAAGTGATTCTCCTATTTTGGTGCACACTTGGGATTAAATGATAAATAAATAATATGAATCATTACCAAGATACTTTTGTTTCCTCTTCTATGACTGCAAAGGACAATGGGTAGAGTCCACCATCAACATCCACTCTCGTGGTAATAAAAAATGTTTTTGTATTTTTCATATAAATGTGTACCATCAATACTAAGGAGTAGCAAACAATATGATAAACCTTCAATGGACGATCTAAAAGCCCAAAATACATGACGAAACCAAACTAATCCATGTGCATAAGGATCAAAACAATGCGAAGTTATGGTACCCACATTGCTTATTTTGATTGCATCCAGATACTAAGGGAGAGTTGCATATGACGATTCCCAATCTCCAAATATCTTTGTCAGTGCCTTGGTTCTAGCATTCCACGCGTTATTGAATGTTATATTGATGTGATATGTACCTCCAATATAATCTATAATATACCGGAGTCAAATCAAGCTTGTTCCTCAGTATAGGCAAATCAAATTGCACACAAAAGATGCAGTTGCTTTACTATGATTGGATCGAAGTGAAGGTTGACTACATGTATACTCTTCTACATAAGGTTTAATCTTGAAGTATCCACCTGAACTCTTGGGAATAGATGTATGTGTCTCCACGGGCACACATTTCTACAAACAGTATCTCGCCCTTTAATAGAAGTATAAATTGTTGTGTAGAAAGATTTGTTGGTTTTCACAGGCGAGAATGGCACACCACGTTTAATGGACCACTCGATATTTGCTTGTAGCAATTAACTTTTGATTCAAATATATTTCCCACTTTCAAATCCTCAGTAGTGGTAGGTGCAGTAGACCTATTGAATTCAGTAATTATATTCTCGACGTATATCAAATTTACCCAACAATTATCCTCTAACTCATCGGGATCCAGAGCTTTGGGCTATATATATTCATTGTTGGCATAAATATTCTCAATATTTGGTGTCATCTTCAATACCTTGCGCTGCAACTTGCATGTTATTTCATGTGGTACAGTATCACCCTTAGTGGAGTCATCATCAACATCACTGTTTTCTTACACTCCATTATCACTCTCTTGGAGTCATTGTACATTGATTTTGGATACATCAAGGGTGATTCAACATTAAATGCACATTTTCTCTCAAGCTAGTTGAGTACCTAGTCATATATAATGTTTGTAAACAATACACTAAAAGTTAAGGTGTGATCCTTGCACATAAATGTGAAATTCAATTAAACACACTTTTGCTTATTTGCACTTGAATGCGTCATTGGTGTAATATTCATGTTAAATGGAGTGAATTTGTTGAGTCAATCTATGGCGTTTAAACAAAGTTAAAATGCATTGTGTTCCGATAAGATTGCATGAACACATAATATTCATAGTTCATATATGAAGTTGACATATTGTTAAACATCTCCTCTCCTTGCGCTAAATTATTAGGGTTATCCAAATATTAATGTCATTTAAACACTTAGTAGAAAAAATGTAAATACAATAATAAAAATCATGGTTACTTATGTATTATATGCCGAAAACATTTTTCTCTCGTCTACGTGTGGAATGGGTTGTACCAGTGACATGAAGCATGTTGATTTATTGTCCAAATCGAGCATATACGTGAGAGTTCTCTATATTCTTCAGGCAGTTGATGGCTCACAGAATCTTTCTTCACATGTAACTCTATGATATTGATGATCTAGTACAATTCAAAAATAGCATATGCGCCATCATCATTTGATATTTTCACTGTTTGGTAATACTCGTATGCTACGGGCCACTTGTATGTTAAGTGAATCTGATGATCTTTTGGATTAATTTTGGTGATTTGATGGAGTTTCTCTACCAATTTACGACTTGTGATTGATTTTCTCACTATCACGGGTTTATTATTCCACCAATAAGTTGACTTGTTATCTTTATCTATTATTACCATTAAACTAACAAAGAAGAGGACATTGGCATTAGACATTGTACCAAATTTAATGGATGAAAAAAATTATCGCATTGCTCTAACTACTAGAATTTAATCGAAAATAATAGTATTAAAGTCACATGAAATAACTTAAGCATTACAATGTCACTTACCTTAAAATAAACATTATCACCAAAGAAGAGACGCACTCAAAGAAGAGATACAAACATTCCTTCCTTCCGTCTAAAGCTACATGGATCAAATTACACAAAATTAAGATTAATGAGAACAATTCACGAAAGCAAGATTACTTGCACATTCAACTTCAATTTTAGCTTTGAATTAGAGCGTGATTTAGACTAATTTGAGAGGGGGGGGGAGAGGGAGGGAGGGGGGAAGAGAGAGGGTGGGTGGCAGAGAAAAAGAGGAGAGAGAGGGCAAATTGAGGGAGGGGGGAGGCAGAGAGAGGATTGAGGGAGAGAAGGGTGGCAGAGAAAGAGAGGTGAGAGGGGGTACATTGGGAAAGAGAGATAGGGAGGGGGAGACTGGATGAGAGAAGGTGAGAAGAGGAGTGGACTTACCTTCTCAGTGGTGGGCAATGAGCAGCGGCGGGGCAGGCAATGCGACGTCGAGTGGCTAGCAACGAGCGCACGGGGCCGAGAGCGTTAGGGCACACAAAGAGGGTCAATAGGTGAGAGAGGGGAAGAAGACAATGAAAAGACACAGAGAGGGACAGTAAAAGATTCAACCTGCATGTAGGACCCATGATAAAAAGTTAAGTCTGAGGTTGCCAACTCTGAACAAAGAAATCCGAATCTCATCAAGAATTTTTTCAAGCCCCATTGAAGGAATTGAGTCCCAGTGAAGAAATTTGGCCTATTTAACTTGGTCTAGGGTTGCCAGCACGGACCAAATATAAAGTAAAATAAAGCTTCTATGCTTGGTTAGAGGTTGGCGACCCCGGACCAAGAGTAAAGCTTAAAATAGAGTTTCTATGCTTGGTCCGGGGTTAGCAACCTCACACCAAGCTTTGGAAGCTCAAAAAAAAATGAGAGCTTTATTCTTGGTTCGAGGTAGATAACCTAGAACCAAAGGGAAAAAGCTAAAAAAAAAATAAACACTTGGTCCATGGTAGACAACCTCGAAACAAGAAAAAAGCTCAAAAAAATAAACACTTGGTCCGGGGTTTGCAATCTCGAATCAAAAATGCCAACCACCGCTGACTGCCAACCCAGGACTAAAAATGTCAGTCGCCCGCCAGCGGAGCCCGCCATGCTAGCGAGGCAAAACTATCCACCGCTGACGTAGCGTGTCAGAAGTCAATTTTTGGAAATAAATATAGAGGATGTTGTTTTTTGGAATTAAATTATAATTGGATTTATTCAAAAAATTGTCCTTTAATATATTTTACGAAATCTAGCCAAATTATTGATAACAAATAATTTATAGGTATTCTTAAAGAAAATAGTAATCTACTTTGGTAACCTTATATTTTGAAGTCATAAGAGTCTTATTAAGTTGATATTTTATTTTCACTAACTTTCTATATTTAAGTTATAATTAAATGTTATTGTAAATTTATGGTTTTTCAATTAAATCAAAACTCTAATTTGGTGTGAATCTATTTCTTTTTTATGAGAATCGCAATTCATTGAGCTATAATTTCTAAGTAGAGATTTAGTCTGTGTTTGGATGTTTTAATAATAAAAAAAAATCAGATTTTTAGCGTTTTATATATTTAGAAGTTAGGATTAGGGTTTTAAAGAATCTAAATGTTCATTGTTTGGTTTAAATTGTTATCAAGTCAAAATAAGAAATACAATCACGTACCTAGACAAGTTAATCACAGAATTTAAAATCATTATTTAAACTAGGAATTTTAAAAATCATGATTTTAGGAAACACGCTTTCATATCTATCCAAACACTCACTAAAGTAAAAAAAAAAAAACAAATAGAACTATAACTGATTAATGATTGATACGAGAAGATCATAGTGGATTTCTTAGGATTTAAAATAAGAGCAAGATAAATATCAAACTACAGCAAATTTTGCCCCATGAGTTTACAGCTGGTGGACCCCTTCTTTTTCCTTTGGGTAGCACAAGAGACCTAAGTACTCCACTTCCAAGACTTTGAACCACCACATGAAATCTGCTGTAGGGATGCCACATTTTCTTTAGTCATCATGCAGTGAAGAGACTTCTTGGGTATTGGAAAATCATTATCAATAGAAACTGAATCCACATCACAATGGATGCTCGACTATGTGAAGATTTACGTCTCAGAAACCTTATCGAATTTTGCAGGATGAGTTTAGCTGGGTGGACTTTTTCCTCCTCGATTTTTTTTCTGGAGGGAGCAACCATGAGAAAGGAGGAAGACTAGGGAACAGAAGAGACCATGATTCTGTAAAGTTAAATAAAAAAGAGATACGAAAATGAAAAGGGTATGATCAAGAAACTAGAGCAACTTTCTCGCTTACTATTTCACGTAAACAAGTAAATGCTCTTGCCAATAAAGTGCAGAAGCAGTTCACTAATCATTGAGCAAACAGACAGGGTGGAGTCCAAAAAGCAACAAAAATATAGATTTTCTACCTCTGTTAACAATGCTCATTTGGTATAGTTCGTAACCATCCATCACCCAACACAAATACGAAATAGTACCAAATGTGGGGAACAAAACTGATACCATTTTCCTTTTCATATGTTGTTATGCTCTTCTACTTGTGAGCATGTGCATCTGCAACTGCCATGAGCGATAACGGGTTAAAAAAAAAACACTGATACCGTTTTTCCTTTGGGGGATGCAGCGATGTGTTATAAGACTACAACAATGATAATTTGACGTTAACAATAAATTACAACACAAATAGATTTTAGGCAAAACTTTCAGATTCCGTTGCACTTAAAATCAACAATCTACCTAATTGCACCACTGGTAATGGATGACACCTTGCAAATGCCAGCAGATGTCGTGAATGGAACGTCTTTATAGCAAGCAATCAACCCTGCGTCTGTGTGTAAATCTACCTGCACCTTTTCCCAGACTTTACTCTTGGGGTTCAAGACGTTGTCTGGCTCGCCTGAATACCCAGGAAATGTTACCTTTTCCCCCACCTTGGCAGATGCTGGCGGCTCAACCAACTCGACCTGAAATTCCAGATCCAAAAAAATCAGCACCCCGATGAGCATATAATTCTAAAAATGAATCCAACAATAGAATTGAACGAAAGCTCAGGTCATAAATACAATACATGCTTTACAAGAATCTGGGTACTCGATTAAATTGGTGAAGTCCATCTATTTGTCCTCTAAAAATTGCTAACTTGTTATGATAATCAACAGAGTGTAATAGGAGACATATCCCAGAGTGTACCAAAGAAGCTTTTGTAGAAAAAGGATGAAACTTAAGATGATACGAAAATTATTGCAACCATCATTTTTCTTGGGTGAAACTTCACCAATGTTCAGTGAGCAAAGACTATTTACAGAAATGATTATTTCCATTTGGAGGCCTAACATGGAAACTATTTACCTGCTAAGACATTTGACAGAAAGATAATGAGAAGAAATCAGATCCACTTTTTCATTGAATTAGAAAAACATTATGATAAATAGGGAGACTAAGTAGTACCGTTAGAAAAGAAACAAGCATTCAGTAGTGATAATGATGGGGACAAGGAAATACAGGATAAAGTAATTACCATGAGAAAATTGGAGACATCCATTCATGATCACCATCCATGGGCTTACATAAAGCATCAACATCACTATATCCCTACCTCTTTGCATTAGCTGTAATTGAACTTGCTCGATACTATTCCAAGTGAGGTCCCAAGAAGTATTTAGTTTGCTGATTACATTATACTAGTTGTTGAGACTTGAAAAAGGGATAAGTTTTCAGTAGAAGTCTTGATAGAAGCTTTAAAAATAGAATCTAAAACATAGAAAACCAGTATAGTTAAGGTGCAAAGGCATCGTGCAATGAGCCTAATGCATGCGAGGCAAAAGGCACAACACAAGCCTCAGTGAAGTGAGGCGCACATTCTCTTTAAGATTTCAAAAGCAATTCACCAAATTTAATTTAAAATTGTGTAAATATTAAAGTGACAACTAAAAAATTAATCAACAATAAGTTAATAAATAAAAACAGAAACAGACGCAGGGAATAGTATTTTCTTAATTCAGAACAGATTAGGCCACATGCTGGAGAACTAGACAATTTTAGCTACCCGACAAGGACATGGCTTCACGAGCATAGTTTCTGGACCATCTTGTGGGTATTATATAGTTGTTTATTACGACTCATGACTTCGATCTCTACCAAAAATTTTAAAAAAGAAAAAGCAGGAAATGGAAGGACCTTCATCTTTTTAACACGGGTACTTGATAAGTATAAAAGCTGCATGTATCTATGCAAATTACTTTCACACACACACACACACACACACACACACACACACACACACGTGTGTGCGCGTGCACACACCACAAATGACACATGATGAAGGGTGGCACACAGCCCCAACATGACAGGTCAAAGCAAACCCGAACCAAATTTTGAGGTATGGGCCAACCCGTGACAGATTCAGGTGAAAATCAGGTCAACCTACCTGACTCAATAATTAATTGGGTAGACCCTTTGACCAAATTGATCTGAGTTGACACGCGCGCGCGCGCACATGGAGAGATAGACTTGTGTAATTCCGGAAGGATTCAAGCTCGAATCCTTCCCACTCAAACACCAACATCTGACATTCAAATACAAGATCTACTCTGTTGAAGTTGATCTATATTATTTAAAGTAACCAAAAACCAAAAAATCTAGTGTTATGAATACTTTTGCCCATCCATCAAGCGGCACAAAATGGACGGCCGAAAGTAGTGAGTTGGTTAGATTTATGTTTTTAGACATACAAATTCTCGATCCAACCATTTGATCATGATCTAAACATTTAAAAATCCCAAAAAAATCACTTTTTTGGTAGGTTCCAAAAGTTCTACACCGTTAAACTAACCAACTCACTATTTAGGCTGTCTGTTTTTTTTCCTACTTGATGCATGGCAAAAAATATTTAAAATACTTGATTTTTTGTTTATACATACTTGAAATAATAAAGATCCACTTCAACGGAATAGATCTTGTATTCAGACGATGTATGGTTGCATTTGAGTGAAAAGGATTCGGGCTCGAACCTTTCGGAACTATACAAGTCTATTTCATATATATATATATATATATATATATATATATATATATATATATATATATATATATATATATATATATATATATAGGACTTAGATCATTTGGGAATGATTTTTGTAACCAAATCTTTCACGTTCAAATTCAATGATAAGCCATTCAAATTGAAGATCCACTCTGTTAAAGTTGATCAACTTCATATAGAGTGTCTAAAATCAAAAAATCAAGTGAAATTGAGTTTTCTATTTTCTGCATCAAGTAGCACAAAATGGATGGTTGAAAGTAGCATGTTGCTAAGATTCATACTTTAGGGCATACAAATTCTTGATCTGAACCTTTGATCATGATATAAACACTGTTAAATTCTTATAAAACAATTTTTATTACGTTTCAAACACTTCACACCTTTAAAGTTGACAACTTACCATTTTCAGTCGTTCATTTTGTGCCACTTGATGCATTAATAATACTCATTTTCACTTAATTTTTATTTTTGAGAAACTCTAAGTGTAGATCAATATTGACAGACCAGATCTTCAACCTTTTATCCTTGAATTTGAATGGGAAGGGTTTGCTCTCAAATCCTTCCCAAATGAGCCCCGCCTTCTCTCTCTCTCTCTCTCTCTCTCTCTCTCTCTCTCTCTCTCTCTCTCTACGCGCGCGCGCGCGCATCTAGTACACTTCGATATTTCTTGAATGTTATTTTCGAGGTAGTTTCTATGTATTAGATCACATTTAATGGTACTGATTTTCCATTAGGATGTCCAAATTTAAATTTAGGATGATAGTATTTGCATCCTAAATACTATTCGGTAGTGATCTAGCTGAACTAAACACACACCACTCTCTCTCTCTCTCTCTCTCTCTCTCTCTCTACATAACTATATGTAACTAATAGGACACTGGGTATAATTGTTAGAGCCATCTACTTTTTTGAAACTCACTGTGGTTCAAGTATAATATGCACGGATTTTAATTCTGTAACAAATATTGCTTTGTTTTGTACACTAAATATGTCTGATGCTCTCTCTTAACCAGCAAATTCACATGGTTGAGTGGTCACGAGGTTGGATTCTAACAGGTCGGGAGTTTGATCCATTGTATTGGAATTGCTTTAATTTTTTTTATTAGAAAAAGGTTGAGCAACTCATTTTTGCTAATCGGGTTAACCAGGTTGGGTTAACCTGATTCCAGTCAAGTGAGATTAGGTTTTAATAATTGGCCTGATTAATGATCACACAGGGTTGGGGTCAAGCATATACGGATCAGGTTGAAAGCTGGCCCAACCCGGACCTGACTAGATTGCCACCCATACACAGGACACTATCAACTCAAATCAATTACATTTAACAAGTCATAATTGAATAATTAACTTCCTTTTACAGGTTGCAAAGTCTGCCTTATGGGGGAAGTTGCTGTTACAGAGCGTGTTTGAGATCCCAAACGAAAGAAACTAAGGGGTTGTTTGGATTCAATGAAGTGAGCGGAAGTAAGGAAATGGGGAAGTGTCATTTCTCACATCCCTATCTATCCAAACACCGGAAAAGAAAAATGATGAAACCCCTTTTTCTTATCTCTTTTCCCTTTTACACAACCATTTCCTCACTTTCAGGTCCTACAATTAATTTTGTGGTTATGTAAATCTCATTTATAATAAGTTGTAACTCAAAACAGTTAGTTTTGTGATCATGTAAATCTCACTTGCATTCTAATTATAGTCCAATTTTTATTTTTTTATTAATTTTTATTTTAATATTATTTTGGGGTCAACTTTGTGGTCAACTTTTCCACTTTCACTTCCATGTTACCATTCAAACACCGGATAAGACATAACATTTTACAAACCACACTTCCCAACAACATCCAAACACCGGAAAACATTACCATCCAAACACCAGAAAAGAAAAGAACAAAAATAAAAATAAAAAAATGGTAAAAAGAGAACAATGATGAATGAGCAACAGCCGGGAAGAAATGTGACCTCATTTTGGTACAACAGTGCTAGGAGTATACTCCCTACATTATTTTGGTTGCGATAAAGAGGGACTTCACGTCCCAACCAAGCCAAATCAGGTTTAGAGGGAAATAACCCCTAGGTGGCATTATTTGCTCCCACCATCACCCGAAAAAGTGGGGTGGTTTGCATAAAAATACTTTTTAGTTATAGCAACTCTGCCCTTAGGGGGAGTGCAAGATGGGAATTACCACATGTTATGTTGCACAAACATAACAAGACACAGACAAGGACTCGGAGCTATGTTGCACAACAAACACGAGACACGAGCACAACAAGACACAGACATGTGAATACGCAAAATCTTAAAAAACAGAATATGACACATGATAGGGCACACCAATAAAATAAAATTATATATAAGTATTATAAATATGTCAGATAAGGCATAATATAACCTCAAGGTGCATACCAGCAAATCATTTTAATGTAATTTTATACAAACTCTTAGTGCCCGATCCTATAAACCATGAAAACAAAACACTATTCGGAGCGAATCCAACTCTCTCAAACTAGTGCAAGGATGCGTCAAACACGTGGACCAAGTATATTGTATGTGAAGGTGCAAATACGTGTTAGAAAAGGATAATGTGGCCTCTAGTGCGTGTCAGTGCAACATAGATTGAGAGTTCACAGCGGTAGCTAAAGAAAGTCTAAGAGAGATCATTTTCGCTTCTTAGGATCAAGTATTCACCATGATTGTAAGATCAAGGATGTTTTTCATAGATGGCCAAAGTAGAGATGCAATTCTGGAGTACCCATGAAATTGAAGAGAACAAGTTATATGAAATTATGACCATCAATGCTCAATGGACCACTATGTTGGGGAGTCGAGAAACAACATGCCCAGAAAGTGTATATCCAAAATGAGAATGTTGAAATGGATGATCATAACAAAGTAAATGATAGGGAAGAAAATGGGTGCATCAAAAAAAAAGCTTCAGGTAGTTCCCATTGCGGATAAGATAATGGCAAATAATTTATGATAATTTGGACATGCGCCGTAAATGCAGATCAGCATAATAGTTATTACTTGTAAGCAGTTGTCGATGCAGATTGAAGGAAAATTCAGATTGAGGGGTAAACCAAAGCAAACATGGATCAAGGCAGTAACAATAAACAAAAAAAAATGAAGATTGCTTTTGTTGTGGCGATTGCTGTCGTGATACAAAATCTTTACTCAAACAACTAATCGTAGAGGGCTGGAAATAATAAGACTACAATTAAGTACAAGTGTAATGACTTACTTTGCTGTGGTCGTTGTTAGACGCAGCCAATACCATTGCCTGTGATTTAATACCTCTCATGGTGGCTGGCTTCAGATTACAAAGAACACAAACCTTTCGATCCTACAGTATTGTCATTGTAATAATATTTCAATTAAGAATGAGAAACAGAAGTTAATGCCTATCTAACAGATATAAAGATAACGAAGAAAGAGAAGTACCTGCATTTCTTCAAGAGGAATGTATTTGACAAGCCCACTCACAACTGTCCTAGTTGATTCCTCACCTATATCAATCTCTTCCACATACAAAGAATCAGCGTCTGGATGCTTCTGAACAGTCTTGATGAGACCCACACGAATGTCAAGCCTGGAAACAGAAATTTCTGCTTCTGCAGGCTTTGATTTTGTGGTGCCAGTGGACTTGGCCTTTTGTTTCTTTGCATTCCCTTCTGCACCTAAGAAAGAAAAAAAAGAAAAGAGGGGAAACTGTTGGCGTATGCACTTGAGAGAGTATCTGTACCCCAAAAAAAAAAGAATGGAAAAAAGCACATGTGTGTGTGAGAACCCACAAGCGTGCACTATGTACATCCTGTCTCGTTGATCACAAATCACCATGTCAAATAGAACCCCTAAACTCCAAAAATTTGCACATCATAATATTCAGAGAGAACAAGAAAATGGTAGAACCAAAAAAAAAATCTTATTTAAAAAGTTAAACTGCTTTTGAACCCAGAATACAGAAGTTGCATATCACGTTCAATTAGATGACTCATACCAGCCTAAACAAAGTTCTCGCATTAAACATCTAAACCAAAACATTCTAAAAGATTCTAAAAGCATTTTACAGCAGGCACTCAAAGAATCAAGAGAAAAAGTAAACAATGTGGAATTGTGGATATTTGAAGGGAGAGTGCATAGTGGTTCAGACAGTAACCACTTGATTTGATCCCCTGGTAACTACACTAAGCTAGCCGGCATTACGATCTCAGAGGTAGTATAAGACATTGACATCTGAAGGGAAACTGCATACAAGTTCAATCAGTAACCACCTGTTTCAAGACAGTACCACTTGATTTGATCACTGAAAACTACATTAAGCTAGCTTGTATTATGATCTCTGACGTAATAAAAGACATTGATATCTGAAGGGAAACTGCATACAGGTTCAATCAGTAACCACCTGTTTCAAGCCACTATTGATCTCTAAAGCCATCATGCACTACATTTTCAGTCTCCTGAATTTAACAGACAAGGAGAGTATTCTAAATAATAAATATAGTAAGGCGTACCACCATAAAATCACAATTTAGACACTGACAAAGCATAGATAAAAAAAAAATCCAATAAAATGAAAGCAGCAAGTTTTACCAGAACATGGTTTTCCTCAGATGCAATGCCCTTAACAGAGCTGAATTTTATAAAACAAAAAAAAAAAAAAACAAAGAGCAAGGTTTTAGATATCGGATATCAGATTCGTAGAGAATGGGGTTTTTTCTGTTGGATAGCGGATATCAAACTATATATTGAAGATACGGGATCAATATCAGGTGTAAATATCGAAAATGGTTTATATATAAATATTGTTAAGTTAAGGGCGGTTATAATGTTATAAATATCGATTTTCAAATAAAATTTATTACATGCATCGAAAAGTAATCGAGGATAAAAATAGGTTTGTACTTCTTACAATGCAACAGGATGACTCAAGGATTTTCCAAAAATATATACAAACAAAATTTCAATTAGTTCATTACACATAGAGCATATTTAGAATTGGACAAGTGAAAAACATTAAAAAGCTTTGATTCCAGCAACAACCCAGAAGGTGAGGCAAGGGGGTGCTTGCGGTGTTGGTCACCTGCATGTTTAGTTTTTTTTTTTTTTTTAATGAGACTTCTCTCTTCTTCATTGCGGTTAAATGAGTGCTGCGAAGGAATTTGGGGGCGAATAGGAAAGGATTGTAGGAGTTTGAACCTTTAAAACAATGTGTTTAAGGTAATGAAATTGAACTCAAACCCATTCTGTAAGTTAAAGCCAATAAACAAATTTTTGGACCATAGCGGCCCATATATCAGCAATATAGATCAGGGGTGATATATCAGCCGATGTCGCATATGTGGGCAGATATTGATTCCAACGATATGCTTTTCTTTCATCATTGTATTAGAAAGCCTAAAAATGATAAATGGGCTAATACATTGGTCGTATCTGCTGATATTTAGAACAAGAAGAAAAAGAACCCATCATCATGATCTTATGCATACTTCCATGCTACAATATGCAGGCCAAGACTGTGACCTTACAAGCAATCCAGATACCTTTTTGTCCACTGTTAAGAATTCTTGACGAGGCATTCTTACTGCGGGTGTCCAATCCGCAAATGGATGAATGTACGAACACAATGATTTGCAACTCCTGTTCTCTTAACAAGGTTGCCTTCACCTCTTCCTAACAGCCAATAAAATTGACTGCTTCATCAAGGCTCGTGCTGGCTTATTTTGCTTTATAAAAGAAGATATTAATGCACTTCTAGGTAATGTTTTCATGGGATTCAGCCAATTGTCTCGATCATGGGATATCATTGAGAAACAGGAAACCATGTCAAAGGATTTCCATAATTATTTCTAGCATGGAATAAGTCAATCCTCCACTTTGGTGTCTTTTTGAACAAAAAATGGGAAATGGTAATATCGTTCCTCATTGATCAAGAAAAAGTGGGGGTTCCAGTTACAAACCAAAAGGATTTGTGTATATATTTCACACAAACATTTTACTATTTGACAAACTGCCTCGATGTGAACTTCAGGCCTCGCCGGGTGGCAACAATACACTTTTGTCTCTAAGGTATTCATGTTGTACTAACTTCTTTGGAGAAAAATACATCTTCATCTCATTAATTCTAATTTGCATAGTTAGATATAGCGTATTATCCCATAATTCTCGAAATATTCCAGTCATTGATCAATAAAAACTGTAAAAAAAAATTACTCCAAGTAAATTTAGTTATAATTATTGTGTACTATTCACCATATTTGATCAATAATCCAATTAAAAATAGTGTTGCAAGTTACAACAAGCATGAAAAATAAAACATGTACCTGATATCTTTGTGGTCTTTAGCTGCCCAGCAATTTTTGCCTCAGCTTCTGCTTTCTTAAGTCTATCAGATTGACTACCAGCAAATTTTTGCCTGAAAAATTCTACATCTTCATCTTTCTGTACAGAGATTATAGTTACCGGTTGAGTAGAGCAGAATATTGGACAGGAGCAAAATATTGGACAAGGAGCAAAATATTGCCATGATGCAACATTGCAACGACAAAAATAGCACATCAGAACAATTGGATATACCTACCATTTCTTTGAATAGTGGCTCAGGTTTCCCTATTTTATGACCAGACGAGAGAAAGTCCCAAGGTCTTTTTGCCTTGTCAGTATCTCCTTTTGCATCACAGAACAAGAGGTGTGCATCAACGGGTAAATTAAGCTGCTTTAACACCTTCAGAGACATCATAAGGAAAATATGAACATTGTTGCACAAGTCTTCAATTAAATTAGTTCAGATAGACATAAGGTGTTGATAATATCTTCAGATGTAACTAAAAGGAGAAGAAGGTGGTCAAGTGACTTACTTCAACGGTAAAGGAAGGCATGAAAGGTTCTAGTAAAGTTGCAAGAAGGTACACAAGTCCAGCTGAAGTCTTTATAACGATAGAGCATGAAGATGGATCTTCCTTGTAAAGCTTCCAGAATTGGCTCTCCTTTATAAGTACCCAAACAAGCAAGTTAGCAATACAAACTAATTAACAGTAAGTAGAGGAGGTATAAAAAACTTACTTGCAAATATGCATTTCCTTCACTCGATATGCTCATAGCAGTCTTTAAACCCTGTTTTAGCTTCACCTGTCACATTAACAAATTGATACCAATGAAATAATGACATTTTCTTCTGCATGAAAAATCAAATCAAAACCTTCAGATGTTAAATTACCTTCTCCATGGCATCAAGATATTGATCAACCAATTTCCCAACTGTCTCACCTAAAGTCTTGGTTAACTGATGTGATTCTGCATTCTTAGCATCAGGAATGACTGAATCATAGCCTGATCCTGCACATGAGAAATTATAACCAGTTAGAAGTATATAGATTGATGTTATAGAGATAAACACCAAGTGTACGCCAATGGTTGATCAGGTATGCCATATAAACATGCATATTTATACGCACAGAGAAATGCTACCATATTTGTAAAGTGTTCTGAATATATCATTATTCATTCATTGCCAGGTTAAATGAATTCCTATAGAAAATATCCATTGCTAAAAGCTGCAAAAACATTCTAACCAAAAACAGGATGAGCATAGAAAAATTTAGAATAGATATTTCTATGTTGCTACCTAAGATGTAAAATTAAACAATAACATAGCCACCTAGAGATTCCATAAACCAACTGAAATTGGCACAAATCTATTTTTTTAAATAACAGAAATATAAATATGCCATGGGACATGTTATTAGCATCCTCCAATTCATGATATAAATACAAGAATCCAAATTAGACAAGATTACTTCATTCCACATTAGACATCTGATCAGGGTTTGATTGAATCTTGCAGTCTATGTCTTCGATCCTATGATACAAATTGTGGAGAAACCAACAAAATGGATCTTTTCATTAAGAGAGCTCAATGGAAGAAAAGGATTCATGTAATCGACCCCCAAAATTTGGACAAAGACTTTGCTGCTGCTGTTAATGCTGTTGTTCGTGCTGCAGGGATTGAGCCAGAGCCATAATTCATGTCATGCCATGCAGATGGGCAACTTATTTCTTGTACTGTTTGATACATTAAAATTTGATGGAAAAACAGGCTTGTGGAATCATTCCCAAATTTCTACACCTTCCATATGGCACATGGAATTCATAAAGAATTGGAAATAGAGTTTCTAGATTCTATTGGACCCACCTGCCACATGGGATGGTTGATTTTCCACCTAAAGAGGTGGAAAATAATAGTCATGGTTCAAATATAGCTCGATTTCAAAATATATTTGCAATATCGTATCGAGTTTTGAGGTACCCAATATGATATTAATATCAGCTCATGAGTCATATAGGGACTGATATTGCTAGTATAGCCAATATCTATGACCAATGTTGACAATATTGATACCAAAAACCATGGGATACCAATTGTCAAGATTTCAAACCATGTTTCAGTTTCTCAAACTTTTTTTTTATTTTATTGGGTTTCTCTCACACTTTTCTATTAGATAAAGTAGAGAAAATAATAAATAACTAACGCCATGTCATCAAACATTGCTACTTTGCTTCACTAAAATTTATATTCCAAACTAAAGAAACTAACATAGAATTTTCAATTCTCCAGTTTTCTTGGCCAATGATTGGCATACTAACACAAGAAAATGGGATATATGAACCAAGTAACCAACAAAAAATGACATAAATTGAAAATGCAGAATACATGGAGCTTCAATCAATAATTATATGTAGGTGTCCTGCTGATGGACTTTGTGGTTGATTTTGTTACTTAATGAAAATTGCAAGTCGGTCCAAATTGTTCAAAAATTAGGTAAATACTATGCTACTAAAGTCCTTTTTACATTCCTTCCACTAACAAAAAGTTTGATATACATGATCTCAATTTTCCAATTGTGTAATTGCTTTCAAGCTAGCAATTAAAAATATTAGCTCTGGTGCTTTCTCTGAGAAGGGCTCCTCGAGGTGGCAATGGAACCAACCTGCTTGCCTGACACGGACACAATGCAAATTTTCAGGTTAGGATATGTCTTTAACTAAATAGGATTTAGGTTAGGTTAGAATTTAAATTTTGACCTATTACCCAACCCAGATACCTAACTAACCTGTATGGAAGGATTAGTTGTTGCAGAACATGTGATATCAATAGTTTTCATATCTGAGCAATAATGATGTTATTAATTAAATCATCTCGTACTATATAACTTTGTTGCACTACCATGATACAGTTACAATCTCTACTATTGTAGTGCAAACCTTTGGAGGTTTGCAATTGATTTTGTCTCACCCTCAATGAAAAGGAAATTAAAATTTTATAAATTATTAAGTAATAAAATTGTTTGAATGCATTGCTTACGGAAGTATGAGTGAGTCAAATACCTTGCCTAGGAGACCGTGATTGTATTAAATTCTAGGAAGCACGAACATATGTAGAGCCGTGTCATGTCAGACACGTGTCGACACACGTAACGGACACGATACTTCGATTTTCAATGTGCTTTATGTAATTTGTTGCGTGTCGATATGTTGTGTTGTTTCATGCCCATGGGGGCAATGTCGATGTTTTCGTATCCGTGCAACAAAGATTAAAGTACAGTTATTGCATTTGAAAAGTTCCATTTTGACCAACACCTATATAACTAATTTATGTACACACACATGAGGAAAAAAGAGGTTAGTGGCCATAGGAGGAAATTTCCTCCTATGGCACACCTAAAACTCCATTTTTCTCACATCAAATGCAAGATCCGTACCGTTCAAAGTGATCTCCATGCCATAGGATGTATACATATGAAAAAACATGATTTTTGACATCTTTTACTAATGCATCAAGTGGTTTTAAAATAGACGGTTTTTCAACAATAAAATAATTGTGACCACTAGATATACCAGTAAACAAGTCTAAACCACATGATTTTTTTATACACCTATGTTTCAGAAAACAAAGATCATAATCACTGATTGAATCTTGCATTTGAGGTGAGAAAATGGAGTTTCAGATGCGACATAAAAGGAAAATCTTACATTTTATGTGAAAATTATGAATAGGCGAGCCCAAATAAAATGAATACAGTTTGGATATTCCTCAAGCTTTTTGCATTGGGTTGGGTATGGATAACGCCTCATTGCCATTCTAGCTCCTCTAGAACCCCCTTTTGGCTTATTCCTCCTATGGCCACTCACATTTCGTTTCCTCATATATATAAATATATATATATAGAGAGAGAGAGAGACTTGTGTCATTCCAAAAGGATTCGAGGCTGAATCCTTCCCACTCAAATACAACTCTGCGACATCCGAATGCAAGATCCATTCCGTTGAAATTGATGTATATTATTTCAAGTAACTAAAAATCAAAAATCATGTATTTTGAATACCTTTTGCCCATACATCAAGTAGGCACAAAATGGACGGCCGAAAATAACATATTGCTTAGATCTACGTCTTTAAACATACAAATTCTCGATCCGACCATTTCATCATGATCTTAACACTTAAAAACCCTCGCACACCAATTTTTGTTAGATTTCAAATATTCTGCATCGTTAAACTAACCAACTCACTATTTTGGCCATCAATTTTGTGCCTACTTGATAGATGGGCAAAAAGTATTCAAAGTATATGATTTTTTTATTTTTTGTTACTTAAAATAATGCAGATCAACTTCAACGGAGTGGATCTTACATTCAGATGCCGTAGGGTTGTATTTGAGCGGGAAGGATTCGGCCTCGAATACTTCTAGAATGACACAACTCTCTCTCTCTCTCTCTCTCTCTCTCTCTCTCTCTCTCTCTATATATATATATATATATATATATATATATATATATATATATATATATATATATATATATATATATATATATATATAGACACACACACACACACACACACACAACGTGCTTCTCCACTTATCATTGTATACAAATAAGCATTCTTCTATCTTGCATTTTGAGAAATAAGCCTCTAAAAAAATTATATTTATCATTATCTATCTTGAGAAGCTCTTCCAAATGTATCCACAAAGATATTTGTACGTGCATCACATGCCCAAAGATTTTAGTTCTTATATATGTCATGCCCCAGTTTAATATAGTTCTGCTAATAAAAAAAGAAAAAAATATTTGCTGTGAAAATTATGAATAGGCGAACCCAAATGAAATGGACACAATTTGGATATTCCTTAAGCTTTTTGCATTGGGTTGGGTAGGGATAACCTTAAAGCTTGATACAATAAATACCCGCCTCTTTGCCAGCCTAGCTCCTCTAGAACCCCCTTTTGGGTTATTCATAATAGTGATGATTTTGGTACAAGGACAATCACCATTTGGTAATAACTTCCAGTAACTTAATGAAGTCAAAGCTTGATGATAGGATGTGTCCAAAATCATCAGCTTATTAAAATTATAACTAAGCCAAAGAAATTTAGTCATCAAATGGTCATTTTCCAGAGTGAGTTACGCACAAATGGACAGAAGATGTGATGCCAATATATGATTGATCCACTTAATTTTGCAAATGGGATTAGATCAAGTGTGAGGCCAACTAAATTATGGGAATCACAAATGCAAAGTGGGGCCACTAGTGGTCAATAGCTCAATACATACAGTTAAAGACAGTCACAAGGCATCTGTTGTACTTCTTATTGATGTCGTGAAATCTCCCAGGAAGGTTTAATTTCATGGCATGATTTATCACGGACAGGCGTAGGAAATTTTTATTGAATTTAAGCTGCATTGGCCACATACAAACCTACAAGTGGAGGAATGTATCCTAATCAGTATCACTGCCTAAAGATAGATTAGATCCTCCATTAAGCTTAAACCAAGAAAAGCACTGTCAAGAGCACAACTTTGTAGAGTAATACATGCAAGCGGGAAAAGTGGGAATAATCATCCTTCAAGAACATGCTATGAAACATTGATTTTTGACACTGAAAAAGTTGTACACGGGATATATATTGAAGCAGAAACATGTCAGAAAATAAAGAACTGGAGTGTGGTGAAACTGCCATTACCCTGCTTGTCCAGTGTATATACTTTAATGATAACCATCGTCCATATAAAAGAGAAAGGAAGATGATTTCAATATTAATTTCCGCACATCATAAAACATTAGATTTCCTGTAGCAATCTTATCAATGCACTAGAAAAAGCATCCTAATGTAAAGTTTCAAAATATATATATAGAAAATAAAAATAACAAAGGACTTGAGTAGTTCTATTGAATTATTAGTAGAAACCTAGACGGGTGCAAATCTTATAAGAATTTCCAAACGCTTAAAAGAGTCATACACTATATAAATTATTTCCAGTTGAAACTGAAATTCAATGGCAAATGGACTATTTTACGAAGAAAAAACTACATAAGGTTTTTTTTTTAATACGTACAGTTACAACTGCAAGTTAGTTCCAGTAAATCTACAGTTCAGTTACAAAAGGGACCTTGTAAGACAGATAAACTTTCATTTAAGTTTGTTACATCTTATAACCAGCAATCCACACAGATTATAGTATCCTTGTTCGTAGTTCTAGTGATGAAATATTAAAAGTATCAAAGGAAAAAAATCCTAGGCAAGTGAAAAGGCAGGTGAATTATAACTTGGAGAATTTACAAAATTAAGGATGTTAGGCAAAGAAACACCATGTAAATGTTATATAGCAGCCACTCAATGAAATTTATAGACAGCTATTCAGTGAATTCCTTTCTAGTTACCCGCTGGTTTAGCAATGAAGCTCAAAACCCGATTGATAAAGTTGCCCAAGTTATTCAACAACTCGCTGTTTAGCTTAGCCTGCAAATCTGACCATGTGAACAATGTGTCTGATACCTAAACCACACAAAACAAAAAAAATTTGAGGAACCTAAAGATATACTTAAAAAATAATAATACGGAATTTTAAGAAACCAAACTTTATTCTTCAAACTCACTTCAGGCCTGTTACTTAGCAAGTAGTATCGCCATACTTCTGTAGGAATTTTTGTGTCCTTTGCATCATTACCAAAAACTCCAATGCCCTTGCTTTTAGAAAACTTCCCTGCATGTTATAACAACATAGATGTGAGTAAAACCAACATATCTAGCTATAATTATACTGATTCTATTAGGTAATATAAATGACCTTGAAGTACTAGAAACTATAGCTTTAGTTTTAACTTTGCACGGAAAAGAAATACACCTTTATTAACATTTTTGTTTGGGATCGGCATTAGTCTTAATTATACACTTTACGGAAGGGAAAAATAGTAAACTCATATAGTAAGTAATGTGGTCAGCATTTGTGTTTAATGCCTTAGACATATTCTAAAGACATAATAAGACTTATCCTCGGAGATAAAATTGCTCCATTTATAGATCTCCATCTTAGGCTTTAGAGTTGGATCCCGAACTAGATATTGCAATGCAACTTCCCAAGCATGGAAGCTCTTATTATGATAACTGAGGGATTAACACACTTGGTAGTTTGCAAGATATGGCAAAAAAAATAGATAACAAAGTGATTTAAGAACTGGTATTTTACCAAACTGGTCCAGTTAACAAGTGCCTCAAATGTTTTCCCTTGACCTCTAGGAAGGCTCTGAACTTAGAAAGATTTGATCAAGAGAAGAGGAACATGAGATGATCAATATCATATGGGAAAGTTCTGAGCGAGTAAAGGTTTCAGGAAGCACACCCAACTTGGCCAAAGGAGAATCAAAGATCTACATGGAAATTAGTAAATGCCCAGAGGCAATATTGTGAAAATCGAAAATCTAGATGGAAATTAGCAAATGCACTTTTTCACTTATCCATGAAGATCTTCGGTTTAGGTTTCAAAACAAATTTGAACACCAAAATTTCTCCAATCAATCAACATTATCTCCTGTTAGATTTTGGGAACTTCTTAAACAACAAGATATTCACCTGGATCGCAAATCGAGGTGAAGGATGTGTTATGTAGAAGATGAAACCACCTCTCATCTTCAAAATCTACAGTACCTGGGCTGGCTGCTAATCTGAACTAATTCAATACTTGTAATTGTTTAAATCCATTCATTTGTAGTATTTTTGACGTGGAACGGAACACTAAGGAGGCATGCATCTTTCGTAGGTCAACATGTGAAGCAGTGCGAGAAAAAGTTGAATATCGAGAGGAAAGGAAAGATAGGAATATAATTTAGGTCCATAATTAATAGGTTGTTGATTCTTGAGTTTCTTTTTCCTGACAATGGTGAAGAAGCATCCATAACATCATTCTTTAGAAAATATTCTAGTAATAAAATTCTATATATACTAAGTGCTGGCAGGTGATAAGCATCAATGTAAAGGATATATTAGCATAATCTGAAAAAAGGTAATTAGTAATATAAACTTAAGATCAGTAATAATACCTGCTTCATAATTTAAATACTCCGTAACACTTATTGTCTTCATTAGGGTCCAGTTTTCACCAGTTCCAAGAAGTGTAGAAGGAAACATAACCTGCATTTGAGATATATGGAATAATAAGCTTTGTAGAAAGAGTCTCATATATGTATAATTAACAGAAAACATAACAAAATGGAAGAGCCGCTACATATATAATCTATATGGGTATAAGCACACGCATTTTTCAATGTATTGTACATAAAGGATGAGTCTAGAGTTAGCAGCCAGCAAGAATGATTCCCTCTTAAGTATATTTGTGTGCCCGGAAAACACTACTATTTTTCAGAAGAGAGATTATGTAATAATTTACAACAGAAGAAATGGGAGAGACCATAAACTATGATTAGATGTGCAGATTAATTTTGGTACGATTCGGGAATGCTTAAAGATATTCAACTCAAGAGGGGGTAAATTCGGGAATGCTTAACTACAGTTGGAGTCTTCAAGATCACCTATTTGACCCATGTGATTCCTTTTACACTACACGCACACACGCGTGCACGCCCACACACCCACCTACTCGCATACCCACACACGCACACACATAATATATTTACGTAAAATTTGCCAAGACCCACACACATATATCATATGTTTATGTAAAACTTGTCAAGCCCTAGCACTATGTATAGGAGTAAAGAATTCACCGCCTAGCTGTCTAATGCCAGTGTTTTGAGAGAAAAAATGTTTTATGCACCCACATAAACATGTTCGCTGCAAAGCCGGATTGAAAAGGCGTAATGCGTCCTCAGTATTAGGGCACCCATATAATCGGGTTCGTGAAGGCTAAATGCCTGCATACCCAATTATACAAGCATCTATTTGCTTTTCTTTTAAGTCATCTGGTTCCACCCCTTATCCAAGCAAAACCCAAGCGGCAACCCAACTTCAAATTGACAAAACCCAAAAATTTCCATCAAGTTTCAAGAAAAAGCCTTTAGACACGTCCTTTAGTAGTGTTACCAATTTTTTCTTATAAAACCATTGGAAACGCTAGCAGGATTAATTATACTATGAAAGCTAATAAATAAGTCAATACTACCTCTGACTAAAAAGTTCAAAAATTAACATACAAAACTTTCCAACAATAGAACATTAATAATTTGGGAAAATCATATGAATGTCATAAGTTTATCAATTACGTTTCCTCTATCTTATTTTTTTTATGGATAAGAACATAGAAAATATCAATTTGTAATAACTTTTTAGTATCTCTTTTAGATAATAAGCTATATCATTGCTTAAATTTAGATAAGCATTAATTTAACATTGCTTTCATTATTGTCTCATATATCTTATAGTCTTAAATAAATAACAGTTTTCTATAAAACATATAACATAATATTTCACAATAAATAGTTATGATTATTTGATAATATTAATAAGCAAAAATGTACAGTCATATTTCATTATTAGTTTTTTATTGATTTCTGCCGAGAATACTAAAACTATCTTTTGACTATCATGTATTCTTTTGTCAAGGCAAATGCTTTCCAAACAAGGGTAAGAAGGTTAAAGAGAATGATCTTTAAATTAAATCGACAGAAGGGGATAAGGTTGGATGTTGTTTCATTTATCTTCTCTTACCTTGTGGAGATGCCTCAAATCATCTTTGAGGAGCGACCTTGGCAAGGAACAAGCATCACATCCAACCACCAGCAATGACCAGTTCTCGATTGTGACTAGTTAAATCTCCCATAGATTTCCCTAGGATTTTTTACGTTCCCATGATTTCTCACTCGATCTCTTTCAATGTTTCTAATTTAAGCAATTAATTTCTCGCTTGATTTTCCTCTCCTTTTTCTCTCTCTCTCTCTCTGCCTCCTAGTGCCCTCTATTGGTCTCAATGCTATTTATCACCATTTAGTATGCCCCACTCTCCTATCTATCACTTACTGCTTATATACACGTCACGTCAAACAAAATCAGCCATTAAACTATATAAAGTGCTTGTTGTTAAACTAAAATGTTCACTTTAATTCTGACTTGTTAAACTAATGTCAATGGTTGGTTGTGCTATGAAGTGTTTACTAAATAGAGTACCCAACCAAACACATAATGAAAACATGTTTTACAACATTGTTTAGTACAGTTTAGAATATTCTCAAGTTGCTTAGAGCAGCAAAGTCCAGACTCCTCCATGAAATAATAAAGGATAAAATTGAATTTTTGGTATAATATGCAAATCAAGTAAAAATTCTTGAATCAAATGCAAGCATAAGATTGAAATTTTATGCTAACCCAAATCAAATGAAAGCACTTCAATGGAGATAATTGAAACTTCCATTAGTACAAGTCAGTCATATTAGATTACCGATGGGGCTAATTTTCAGGGTTCTTCATCTAAATTCTAAAGTGAACAGAATATGTGAAGTATGCAACTAAAACCATTTTACTTTTTGTGAGTGAAATTTTTACCGTGTGAAATGGCACATTATCTTTGCCCATGAACTGATATAACTCCACATTTTCAGGATTCTTCCACCACTTTTCCCAATCAGATGTGTAACATGCCGTGATAGAAACATATCCAATTGGAGCATCAAACCATACATAAAATACCTGGATGACAATATTAATGAACAGATTTACCAAAATATCAAATTACAACGATGAATCAAAATATGTTTGAATGGAAATATTGCAGGATTTTCTGTATAAAATGGGGCTTTATTTCATGAAAATTTCATCAAACCGTAATGTTATTGGCAGGTAAAATTGTCTATATCTGATGTGTTAACCTTATCTTTATACTTCTCATGGGGAACAGGAACACCCCATTTAAGATCCCTTGTGATACAACGAGATTTCAATCCTTCCTTCAACCATGCATGTGTTGTTTGAATAGCATTTTGGCTCCAAGACCCAGCCACTGACATATGATTAATATACTCTTCTAATTTACCACTGAGAGCAGGAAGTTCCAGAAACAAGTGGTTTGTTTCTTGTAGGCGTGGAGTGTTCCGACAGACCTACAAAAACAAAGATCCCAAATATGAATTTATACTTTGTGAATCTGACCGTAGTATGACGCATATTCTAATTAATAAGAAATGAAATATAAAATCTTGAAAAGTGGGCTTCACCTTGCACTTAGGATCCTTAAGTTCAGTAGGATTCAACAATTTCCCACATTTTTCACACTGGTCACCACGTGCAGACTCGTAATCACAGTTCAAAGTTGGGCATGTCCCCTCCACGAGCCGATCAGCTAAGAATCGTTTGCATGTATCACAATAAAGCTGTCATAGCAATATCAAATCAACACAAAACGGACAAGCAATAATTGAGCAAAGATTTAACAACTGCTAGGTGGGGGTGGGATGTTTAGTTAAGAAAAAAAAAAGTAGAAGAAATATGAAAACACAACTATAAAACATAGAAACCCAAGAAAATTTGCTGCAACTTTTCCGGGGGTTAAATATACCTGTTCCATAGCTTTTTCAGTAAGCCAATTATCCTCCCACAATTTGTGAAATATTGCTTGGCAAACTTCAGTCTGCTGCGGAGTGGATGTGCGACCAAACTCATCAAAACTTATGTCAAACCAGTTGTAGACTTCCTTATGAATCGCATGGTATCTACATAGAAAGGAAATTGCTTAATACTTCTAATTGGTATTCTTCTGGTGAGCAGAATAGAGAGTAAAAAAATAAATAAATAAAAATTGAAGCACTATAATGTTGGTCCACAAAAAATATATCACATTAGTGATTATGAAAAACAACATCAAGAAAGAGGTTATTCAAACCTTTGACACATTTTCCATTTTGGTTCCAAAGAATAAAGGGTTGATAACTAGTAATGTGCATCCACTACAAGTCAACAACCCTTCTTCCAAGTGCCCCATTAATATGTAACTATAAGTTGAACTACGCAGTGGATCACCATTTGATGGAAAAATGTTGATTAATATATTGATTGTATCAGAATTATAGATATATATAAATAGGACAGCTTGCATTTCATCCCATTTTATAGCAGAATTTACATGTTTAATGACAAAGAAAATAGAATGACCTAAAACCACATATTAATTGTCATCCACATAATGTTGAAAACTTTTCATTTAGAAAACTAAATGCATATTCATTTTTCCCGCTTCCTTCTACAAGAACATGTACCATAAGAAGATAATAATTAAATAAGCCCTGTGATAAATCACCATAGAAAAGACTTGGGCTCCATCTGTCAAGTCTCAAATTCTAATCTAGCAATATTTGATTGCGCGAGCCCTCAGCATCCCAAGTATTGTTAGGTTATTAGCTTGAGCCTCTCTCTAGCAATCCTATGCTTAAAGATTTTCAAGGTTGAAGACATTCAAGGTCCAAGAGGTCTGTCTCAGCTCTATCAATTAAGAAGTAATATTTATACATAAACTACAGTGTATAAAAGGTATGTTTACTGTTAGCTGTCTTATTTTCTTTTTCCGTGAATTTAAACAATAAATTGGGCGTCTCTACAGATTAACAATGCAGCTTTAGTAAGAGAGCTTATTAGTTATATTGTAATTTGTAAGAAAAATATAGTTAGTGGGCAAATTTGTAATAAAAATATAGAAATTCAAGAAAAAATATTAGTTTTTTGAACGAACTTATCGCAAATCTCCTTGGGAGAACACTTCTCCTCCATGGCCTTGGTCTCGGTGGCGGTGCCGTACTCATCGGTGCCGCAAATGTAAATGGCGTTGTAGCCCCTCAACCGGCAGTACCTCGCGAACACATCGGCGCTCAAAACACCTAAGAACCACCACCGAATGAATAAATCCAATTTTCACAATAATAATCAATTAAAGAGGAGGAATATCATCAGAGAAAGAAAGAATTGATTGATTAATTACATACATCCGATGATGTTGCCGAGGTGAGGGACGTTGTTGACGTAAGGCAAGGCGCTGGTGATGAGGATGTTCCTCTCGCCGGCGATTGGGAGCTTCTTCTTCGGCGCGTCCCCCATTCGATCGCTCGATCTCGGTCGATCGCAACAAAGATGTGAGAGAGAGAGAGAGAGAGAGAGAGAGGAGAGAGAGGCTGACGGCGGCGGCGCAGAGATGGTACTGTCAAGGGTAACGAGAGAGGAAAGAAAGGAAAAGGGTGAAATCGGAATCAGATGCTCATTCGACGCGACCAAATGGGGAGCGCATATTTATGAAGGCACCACGGGGATTAACGCACCCGCAAATGTGATAAAGGCGCCAAAAATAAAATAAAAAAGAACAAAAGAGCGAAAGGAGAAAAAAGAGTCATTTTGCACTTTTCATTCAGAGTGAAATTATCAAAAAAATAATAATAATAAAGACACACTTGTAATAACTTGTGAGGTGCCTTTATAATTTTTTTTTTTAGGGTGGGAATATCTGCTCTGACCCAATAGGGGAACGGATATAGCCACCCCAAAAGGTGATGAAGGCACCCCAAGGATTAGGACGCCCCCAAAATTGTTAAAGGCATCCCTAAAATATTTTTAAAAAACTGTAAAAGGCCCACTTCTTCTTCTCCACCTTCTCTCCCTCCCATGTCAGCCACCGCTGGACCTCCCCCTTGTCGGTGAACCCCGGCCTCCCCCCTAACCGGCTAACCCCCTCGTTGGCGAACACCCTCCTTGCTCCGACCACCCCCTCACCTCCCCCTTGCCGGCGAACCCCCTCCTCCTCCCCCCGACCTCCCCCCAACCCCCGGCGCTCCCCACGACCTCCCCGGCCCTCTCCCCCCGCCCTCCTTCCTCCCCGTCTGTAGCACCCCGTTCTCGGGATACGTTCCCAGATACGTGTCCCAATTTTTTCAACTGTATTATTTCAATTTTCTTTTAGTATTTGTTTTTGGGTTGTGATTGCTTATATTATTTGGTATTGGCTCTGGATTCTCAGTCCTATAGTTAGCCCTGACCTAGACCAGGAACCCGATACTAGCATACTGCCCGATTTAACCTTTCTGGTAGTCCGATTTGACCGATTTTAGTTTCAAACACTGTTTTTCAATATTTTAGATTTTTCATGAATTTTTGGAATTTTTCAGAATTATTCTGCAAAATCTTTAAAACTGGTGTCGATCGGTATCGCTAATCGATTCCCGGATTTTTAGTTTCCAAATAGAGTTGAATTTTTAGAAACGGCTTTCACATTACTTCTTAAAATATCATTTTCTATCTAAATACATTTTTTGAGATTTTTTTAATTTATCAAAATTTGACCGATTTTGGTGTTGACTAATATTGTTAGAAGATTTCAGGATTTTTAATTTGAAAACCAAATTGAATTTCTATAATCCGATTTCACCTAGCATCTTAAATTAATATTTTCCATTTTTGAGAATTTTTGGAAACGTTTCTGAAACAGTCAAATTTTACCCTATTTAAATAATAATATTATTTTCCTTTCTTTTCTTTTCTTACTTTTTCCTTCTCCACTCCTCTCTTAATACTCCCAGGTTATCCTATTAATTCAATTATTTAATAATATATTTATTCATCAATTTTCCTTATTTCTTCTCTTTTTCTTTATTTTTCTTTTCTTTTCTTTCTTTTTCTTCTTTTCTTTTTCTCCCCCCCCCCACCTGCTCCCTGGCACCCCCATCCCCTGCTAACACAGCATTAGCAGCACCAGCAGCCATTTCCCCCCACTCCTCCTCCCATACTCCCCCTCTCCCTCTCCTTCTTTTTATTTTTCCCCTTCTTGTAAATCACCTAGAGGGGGTGAATAGGTGATGGCTAATCTAATGGTCACTAAATGCGGAATTAAAAACTATTATGACCTAAACTAATCTTCTTACACTAAACACCAAGTTTAACACAAGAGTGTTGCCGAATTCCCCGTGAAGGGCTCTGGACAAACTCCTCAAGATTCCTCTAAATAAGAGTTGAGGTGCCGCGTTGGCTCTCTTGGTTGAAAACTAGTGTTAGCAAACAATCCCCAAGCATATATCAAAATGAGCACACAAGTATATCAAGCATATAAATTTGAAAGCAATAGAGGCATGCAAGATATAAAACAATAAGGGAGAGAGAGTAAGAGCAATCGCAAATATAAGGGATTTGTTTCGAAGTTCGAGCACCCTTGCTCTACATCCCCGCCTTCGACACACGAAGGATTTCTACTATAATCGATCCCCCGGATCACTTGGTGCCGCAACACCTACAAACTCTCGGACTCTCTAGTCCCGTACACACCGCAAGCCTACCGGCTCGCCGAGGCCGCACCTCAAACACCGAGTTCCCACTAGAACCCGAAACACCGAGTCCCCACTAGGACCCGAAACAATGCGAACACACACGTCCGCCTCCTCAAGGTACAAAGTAGAACTTTGGTGATCACAATTCTTGATCACCTAAAATCCTCTCACAATAAATCCCTATGGGTAGATATAGCAATGGATAGCTCAAGTGTTTGTGAGAAAAACAAGGAAACAGATGGTGGAGGAAAACTCAAAGAAAATCACTTTTAAACACTTATAATAAAATTCTCCTTTTGATTGGAAATATTTGCTCTCAAATATGTGGAGAAAACCTCTTGAAAGGATAGGAAAAACTGGCTTAAAAACTTTCCTGAAATCTTAGAGAAAACAGCCCCCAAATGCCCCTTTTTATAGAGCTAGAAAAACTAGCCGTTGGGGTCTGACAGAGTTGTCGGTTGACCGCCAACGGTCAGAAATCCGACCGTTGGGGCTTCGGTCGACCAGCCCGGTCGACCGAGCCTCTGGAACAGAGAACAGATTCTCTGTCGGTCGACCGCTCGGTCGACCGGGGTTTTCCAGAGAGCAGAAGCTCTCTGGCGGTCGACCGTCTCGGTCGACCGGCCCTCCAGCCAGACTCGTGCGCGTCTGTGCACGTCGCGTGGTCGACCGGCCCGGTCGACCGGCTGAAGCCAGGTCAGGGATTTTAGGGAAAGAAAAACTTGGTCATTTTGGCTCAAATAAAATCCCATAAAAGCATGAAAAATCTACAAAAATAGTTTTACCAATATACTTTGATAAACAAATATGTTTGCACAAAATCAAGGCATGTTACAAATAATTTGGACTATTTTTGTAACTAGGAAATATTGACTAAAAAACGAAAATTGTATTTTTCCAAAACTTGTTTTCCAAACTTCTCTAAATACAAAAACAAGATATTTAAACTATATTAAAGCATGGTGTGTATGGATATGATCCACTACACAAACATGATGAAATATCTATGTTTTTGACATTAAATATGGTTTAGGTTAAAACATATAAACTAGAATACCAAAAACCAAACTTGTATTTTCTAAAATAGAAAATCTTTTGTAAAAACAAAACTATCAAGAGTGTGTGTATATATGTACTTGAGCAATCTATCAACTATTCTATCCTTTACATTTTAACTAAAAACAAAATCTTATAAAACAAACCTAGACACAAGTCTTCATCTTCTTGAAGTCTTCACTTGAAGTCTTCTCATCTTCTTGACTTGGTCCAAACACGATCCATAGAGCTAGACTCCTCTTGAGTACTTGATGTGGTCTTTATGCACAAGCTCTTGAATCAAACCGTGCTAGCTCCAAAACTTGACTTTAAATCCTTTATTGAAGTTATACACCTACTAAGATCTTGATCATAAATCTGAAACTAAATAAACACAAGATCATTAGTACTATAACTACATGAGTTGATCATCATCAAAACTAGAGTGATGGGCCTTTGGGCCAACACTTCTTTCTTTCCTTCTTCCCATCTTCTCCAATTCTTCCTCTCTCCCACCAACACACACTCTCTCTCCCCCTTCCTTGAATGGTCGCCGCCTCCACCAGCCACCCCCAGCGCCGCCACCGCCTCCGCACGCTCCCCCTTCTCTTCCCCACTTCCCTCATCTTCAAACTTCATTCCATCTCCTCCAATTTCCCTAAAAACCCATCACCATTTAATTCTTTTTTCTTTAAAATTCAACATCAAATTTCCCAATTCCTCCAATCCCACCACCACACCACTAACTCCTCCTCGTCCTCCAACTTCCCAACACCACCATCTTCAACCAACACCACCACCATCATCCACTACCACCACCACCACCTTCAACAACAACAACAATCACAACAATAACAACAACCAAAATCCCCACACCCCTCCTCCCCCGGGCCTAGGCCGCGCCGCCCCCCTCCGGCAACGCCGCCACCCAGGCCGGTGGCGGCGACCAGAGCCGCCGACCAGCCACCCTCTCCCCTCCTTTCTTCCTTCTTTTCCTTCTTTTCTTCTTTCTTTCTTTTCTTCCTTTCTTTTCTTCTTTCTTTCTTTTCCTTCTTTTCTCTTTTATCCCTCTTTCTTACTTTTCCTATTTACCCTTTCAATTATCCCATATTTACCCCCTCCATTTCCAGCCAACCCCTCTCCTCTCTCTTTTCTACAACTCTCTCTCTCTAGCTCTCTCTTATTCTTTTCTCTCTCCTCCCTCTCTCCTCTATAATTCTCTCTCTAAAAATTATAATTATATATATTATGGATTAGTAGCGTGTACGTGTTTATGGTGTTTCAGGATTTTACGGCATTTTTCGGTGATTTTAGATGAGTACTTCACTTTATGTCTGCAAGTAACTCCTGTGTTTTGGCGAGTACTTTCCTTGTGTTGCTTCATGTCTTGTTAATTTCATTCTAGGGCTTGATATAAATTTAAGTGAGTGCTTTGTTATCATCAATTCATATTTAGTAACTGCTACTCTAGCGTTTATTGCATGATATAATGATATGTGAATGTCTTGTTACTACCATTATATGCCTAGCAAATGCTACTCTAGCTTTTAATACATGATACATCGTTATACGAGTTGATATATGATATGCGAGTGATTTTCTAAAATTAACATGTTATATGAACGCCTATTGGCCGTTATTATAATCCATTGAACTGGTATTAAATTTGTATTGGATATGCCTAAATACGCTCCCACTTCGCTCGGCTTCACATAGCTAATTAATATATTAAATTATTGTTGTTATAGATATAGTTATGAAGAGTTTGAAATGTTTAATTATACTGTTCTCTTGTACCATGTTACTGTTGACACTTTAAAAGGACAAAACTCTCACATTTATCTTCAACTTGTCTGAACGACGTCTAACTTATTGACATTTACAAAAGGTAAGTAGAAGACAAGTTGACGACCAGGGACAAGGCAGCGACTTGGACCTTACTGATCTAGTGAAGCAGACAGTAAGCCAAAGTTTTCTTTGAAGGGCTCCAAGCAGGCCTAAGATGTTAAGTTAGCTCAACACTTAGCCTTGTATGAGCCCAAAGGGATAGCCTCTGGCCTCGCTATGGCTCCAAATAGAGCTAACTTACAGGTTCGCCCAAAGCTTTCTTGATAGCTTCGCTATGAGGCTAATCATTAGCTTCACTCGAAGTTCACAATTTAGCCTCGCTAAAGGCTGATCCAGGAGCTTCGCCGCTAGAAGCTTTACCCCTAGTTTCGTTGGGTTGAATCTTAACTTCGCACCAAGCCCTGAAGGTAACTTCGCCCGAGGGTATGAGCTAAGTCTTATCTTCGCAGGGGACTATGAAGGTAACATCGCTGAAGCTCTAAGCTAAAGCTTGACTTCGCATGACTTAGCTCTGCATCGAGCTTTACTAGGTCATCAATTGACCGTTTTACATGGGGATTAATGGGTGAACCCCACTAATTTAGTAGGATTAATGCCACTTTAAGTGGGCGGTTACACTTCGTCCCACATTAAGTGGAGACAATTAAGCCACAAACGGCAGGGAGGCGTTCGCACGAACCCTCAAGCTTCGCTGGAAGCTCGAAAACAACTTCGCTGTAAGGTCATTTGTAGTCTCGCACGAAGCTAAAGACTAATTCAACCTTGCTGAATTCAAGGAGGCGGTTATAACCCATTTTGGCTATAAATAGTCCCTTGTAGACACTGGGGCGGGGAGGAATAGAGAGGAAAAAAGGGGCTAATGGGCTAGAGAGAAGAGAAATTCAACCAGATATTCTAGAGAGTGTTCTCTTGTTCTCCTACTTCCAAATACTCGATTTTCAGAACCAAACGAGAAGGGAATCCTACTAGGAGGCAGCTTGATCGTCTGATCGATTGCATGGTCAAAGGGATAAAGTGATCGCGCGCTAATCAGATTCCTACTGGCATACTTTCTCAGAAATCTCAGAGGAGATCTACTTGTAATTCTTCTTTTTGATTACTTATAATTTTTCTCCTCTACCCTTTTTGTAAGTTTTCCCACGAATAGTGATATCTTCGATTGAAAACAAGATGGCGACTCCGCTGGGGAACAAAGTCTTCTTCCACAACAAGGAGACAATGTCGCAATGCAACGGTCAGAGTCTTGAGCCCGTCATTGTCAAAAACATGGTCATTCACTTTGACCAAGAAAAAGAACTACTCACTGGGGGTAGCCCAGTGCTCCACACGCGGAAGCACAGGAAGGTTTCTATGGCCAAGGCTTCTGTGGCTACAAAATAGAAACCAGCCTTAACCGGGCGACCAACTGGAGGACCTCGTCCCAACTCCTCTTAGCCTCAACCGAGGCTAAAAGTGCCACACGCAAGGCTAAAACTTCGCTTTCCAAGCAAATGTGGAGGGCGAAGCAGAAAGCTCCGTGCGAAGTTCCAGCACAGCTTCGCCCATCACGCGAAGACAAAGGTAAATTGCATATACAGTTTGACAGCAAAGTCAATACTATTAGCCGCGAGGCTAAGCTGGTGTCTCTGTCTTCGCCTAATCTGGGAGCAGTGACCCCTTGTGCCAACCTCATTCTTACGAGCGATGTTCCTGATGGCATGGCTAACACAGCGCTAGTACCTAAGGGTACTAACAAAGTTCTCAGCCGCAAAGCTGGAACTGAAACACTCAACAGTACTAGCTACCTTCGCTACAAGGCCAAAGCACCACAACATGCTAAAAGTGAAGTCACGATGACTTCGCTTCTAAAATCCTCTAGTGCTAAGTTCGCACCTTGCGGCGGAGCTACACGCCTAACTTCGCTAAACGAAGTTAATATAACTGATAAAGTGATTTCCAAATCACCTAAAAATAGAAGCCTCAAGGCTAGATGTCTCTAGCCTGAACAACCTCTTCAAGTATCCAAGAAGGATCGTGTAAGCTTGGCTAACACCGATCTACGAGAGTTTCTAACTAACAAGCGGAAGTTAGAACTACTCCATACTTCTCCCTCTTGTTGTGAATAAGTCGGATGTCAGTTGGTGATGGTCCATTCAGTCCATTGTCGACTAGGACTAGTGCCCGCCACTCTTCCAGTCCGACCGTCAATTTTTGATCGACTATCAGTCCGAGCTCCTCTCAAGCATCATAAAAAGAGCAAATCGTGAAATCTACCAGATCTACCATCTGCATCCGTTAACACAATAGGAAGGGGATGTGAACCGCTTAGGGGCAGACGAGGGCGACGTGATGCCAATTCCCCTTTGTTCAGTTCTCTGGACCTAAACTATAGCCCTGACTTAGACCAAGTCTTGGTAGGAGAGGAAGGTGTGTTCTGAAGCACCAAATCTAGGGTGGCCATACCCTACAACTATAAGCAACCATCCTCTTCGACTGGAGTAATATCACCAGAACTATTGAAAAGTTTATTCCAATGATCAGATGATGAAGGAGAAGCTAGTGGGTATGCATCTTCAGCAACGGTCAGCTCGGTGCAAATAGGCAGAATATCAGTGCATATGGCCGATAACAGCAATGATAACCTCCGCCGACAGATGGAAGCTCAAGAGTATCCCCAAGGCCCAGTAAGAAGCCTTAGACAACATCTAACAAATACTCGCTCAACTCCTCACCAACCGAAATAATAACGATGTCAGAAGCAATCATAATGAGGAAGAGCATAATGATGATGAGCAATCTAAAACTGAAAAGTCAAAGGAAAGCTCTTCCATCGATGGTGAAGTTCTTAAAGGCATCCAAGCTTAGATTGCATCCCTAACTCAGAGGGATGAATTGAAGAAGGCAGGCATGACTCGTCCTTATCCACTTGAATGGGACTCAGTGCCACATCCTCCAAAGTTTAAACCACCTATGTTACATACGTATGATGGTAAAAGCTCGCCAAACCAGCATATCTATTGTTGGCCCAAGGTTACAATCACCCATGATTAGTGTATTTTGATGATTACAAAACATATTAGTTATTTGTACTAATAACATTTGTTGTTTAAGTGTGTTTCAGATTTCCATTCATTCTAGAAGTCTTCTCTCACAAATACAAGGATTTGGACTCAAGTCAACTCCAATTGGGCTCAAGGAACATGTGTTGAAGATTATATGAAGAAGCCTATTGAAGATCTTGAAGTCCTTAGAAACATTGTAAGAAATAGAATGTTAAAGTTTGAGTATATGAAATTTGGCTCTAGGATTTGCACACAATTTGTTTCATATATTTTCCTATGTTTTAAATGGTTATTTCTAAGCCTTATGCCTTAGTTTATATATACATGTACCAAAAGCTTTATATCTTAAAAATCTTGTTTAAAACATGTGTATAAACTATTTTCTGCATAATACTTAGCTATATGTATTTTAAAATATTTCTCAAAATTTTTCTAACTCAAAAAAAAACAGCCCAGTTTTCTGTTTCAGGCAACTTCGGTCGACCGGCCCGGTCGACCGGCGTTGTGTCTGGACATGCACTGTTTGTGCATGTCTGTCGGTCGACCGGACCGGTCGACCGACAGAGAACAAATTGCTCACTGGTTTTTTCGGTCGACCGGCCCGGTCGACCGGAAGAAGGAAACTGTGTTTCCTCTTTTGGGACGGTCGACCGGGAGCCAACGGCTCTCTGCAGCTGGGCTGGCGGTCGACCGGACCGGTCGACCGCCAAGCCTGCAAAATCCCAACGGCTCTTTCCTCTTTTGTGCAATTCTGAAATCTGTTTTTTATCTGATTTCTTGGCAGACTTTTTCAGTATTTTTCAGGTCTTTTTCAGAGAAAATAAGACTAAAAGAAATTGTTTTTAACCTATTTTTTTAACCCTATAAATAGAGGAGAAGTCTCTCTTGCATATTACTTAGAAAAATCCTCAAGTTTGTGTTGTTTTCAAAAGAGAAAAGAAAAGAGTTTAAAGCTTTCATTCCAATTCTTTTTGAGCTAGTTTTTCAGTTGTGTTTGATTGCTAATATCACTCTACAACTGAAGTTTTTCTCACCACACTTTATAGAGCCAAAAATCCTATATTCATTCTATAGTGAAGTTGTAAATTGAAGTGAGAGTGTTTGTAAAAGAGTTTGAGAAAGAGTGTAGTGATCTTGTTGTGATCACTTTGTTCTTGTAATCCCTTCCTTGTGGAGCAACCTCTTCGGTAGAGGTCCTTTGTACTCGGTGGAGCTCGGTGCTCGGTCTTCGGTAGACCAAATTGTAAAGGCGTCCTCGGTGGATAGTGGAAACCCTTCACGGAGGTGAAGGCGGGGAGTAGAGCGGTGGCTCGAACCTCGAAACAAATCACATTGTTTGCGATTGTCTTTGCGTCTAATTCTTGCTTTACTTTTCAATAGCTCCTTATTGCTTTCTATTGCATACTTGTGATATTGTTTGAATCTCTTATGATACTATTTGCTTGCTTGTAATTCTTGCCACATATAATTGTGTTTGCATCATTCTTCATATCATCCATTTCATACTTGTGTGTGCCAATCCCGTACTCATCCAACAAGAGCTTCACATAGCGCCTCAACCCATATCAAGGGGAATCAAGAGGAGTTTAGTCCAGAGCCTCGCAAGGGGAATTCGGCTACACTTGTTGGATTGTACTAAGTTGAGCCTCACTTGTTTTTAGGTTTCGCACTTAGAGTGTTAAAATTTTAAGATTAGCAATCACACCTATCACCCCCCCTCTAGGTGTTTTTCAATTGGTATCAGAGCTTGGACTCTAGGATTTGGTTTAACAACCTTAGAGAAGATCCTAATTTGCTAATCATTTCATTCATATTCATATAGTAAAAATGGCCGATGGAATTAAGACCCCTCCTAAATTTGATGGACTTAACTTTCCCATATGGAAAGTTAAGATGACCGTGTTTTTGCAATCTCTAGGTAGCCGAGTTGCAAAGGCCGTGACTAAGTCCTTTAGTGTACCCCCCCGGTGACGAATCCACTTGGTCCGAAATAGAGACTAAGGAATTCGATGCCAATGCCAAAGCTCACTATGCACTTCTACAAGCCCTTAATGATGATGATATTTCTAGGGTTATCCATTGCAAATCCGCATATGAGATTTGGTCACACTTGATAGTCACACATGAGGGACCTCACAAGTAAAGAAGGCTAAGATTGACCTTCTTCGGTCTCAATATGAAACATTTAGCATGCAAGAAAATGAAACTATAGATGATATGGTTATAAGATTTACCAAGATTACTAATGGACTCTCTTCTTTAGGTGAAGATATCAACAATGATCAAAGAGTAAGGAAGATCATCCGAGCTCTTCCTCCTTCATGGGAAGTTAAAGCAACAACCTTGAAGGAACTCAATGACAATGAAGAGATGGAGCTTATAGGTCTCATTGGGAACCTCAAAACCCATGAGATGGAAAGGAAAGCAAGGGAGGAAATGGCTCCTTCCAAAAAGAAGACTATCGCCTTCAAGAGTCAAACTATACACTCCGATGAAGACGATGAAGAAGAAGATGAGGAGGAGCTCTCACTCCTTGTTAAGAATGTCCGGAGGATGTACAACAAGGCGAAGTACCAAGGTAGAAGAAGGTGGCAAGGAGGCAAAGAAGAAAGAAAGATCACTTGTTTTAATTGCCAAAAGCCCGGACACATTGTTGCGGAATGTCCGGACAAAGCTAAGCCCTCCACATCAAAGAAGCCTTACAAGAAGAAGGCTATGAAGGCAACTTGGGATTCGGAGACCGAATCTGAGGAAGAAATAGACACCGCCAACATGTGCTTCATGGCTAATGAAGGCACAAGCAAGGTAACCTCTTCCCCTTTCCATGATAATGAGCTTTCTATGGATGAATTAGAAGAGGCTTTTGTTGAGTTATCACAAAATTATGATTTCTTAAAGAAAAAGTATTTAAAAATGAAAAAGGAGAATGAATCTTTAAGTCATCAAGTTTTTACTCTTACAAAAGAAAAGGATGATTTGGTTTCCACTTTGGCCACTACCAAAAATGATTTTGAAAAATATAAGACTTCTTGCAAAGGTAAGGCCCTCTAGTTGATTCAAATGAAGTATCCATGCTTAAGGAAAGATTAGACTCATTAAGTGTTGTTTTGAAAAATTGTGAGTTTAACAAGAAGAAAATTGAGGCTATGTTTCCTAAGAAACAAGCCCCAAAGAAAAATGCTCATGTTCATGTTCATGCTACACAACCTAAACAACATGGCAAACCCCCAAGACATGCTCACACTCCACGGACACATCATGCATTTATGTATGCTAAGGTTTATTCATGTTCTTTTTGTGGTCGTAAGGGTCACTTAACCAATTTTTGCTATGATAGACTAAATGCATCACATCATAATGTTTGGGTTCGAGGCACTAACTTTAAAGGACCCAAGAAAGTTTGGGTACCAAAATCAACAATTGTGTTAAATGATGTAGATACTTTCCAAAGCGCAACGACGTAGAGGATTGTGGTATCTTGATAGCGGTTGCTCAAGGCACATGACTTGGGACATCAACAACTTTGCAACCCTATCAAGATATCATGAAGGTGGCACCGTCACCTTCGGAGATGACGCCAAGGGTAAAATCATCGGTATTGGTAATGTAAAACTTGGCACCTCTCCTTTAATTGAAAATGTAGTTTTAGTTGATGGCCTCAAGCATAATCTCTTGAGTGTTAGTCAACTTTGTGATAAAGGTTTTGATGTTGTTTTTGATAATGTTACTTGTAAAGTAATTGATAGAACTTCTAATGTTTGTGTATTTTCCGATTTTCGTGAAAGTAATGTTTATATGATTGATATGTTAAATATGTCTTGTAATATTACTTGTTTGAAAGCCCTCGATGATGACTCTTGGTTGTGGCATAGGAGATTAGGGCATATTTCTTTTGATCATATTTCTAGATTAAATTCAAAGGAAATGGTGAAAGGTATTCCTTTCTTGAATTTTGAAAAGGACCGAGTTTGTGACGCATGTCAATTTGGGAAACAAACTAAGTCTTCTTTCAAGTCAATTAAGGACATCATGACATCACGTCCTTTGGAGTTAATCCATATGGATCTTTTTGGCCCTACACAAACCAAAAGTCTAAGTGGAAATAGATTTGCATTTGTTTTAGTTGATGATTTTTCAAGATTTACATGGGTCTTCTTTCTTGAACATAAAAGCCAAGCATTTTCTTATTTTCAAATTTTTAAGAAAAGAGTAGAAAAAGAAAAGGATTCTTTGATTTTAAGTATAAGAAGTGATAGAGGAGGTGAGTTCATTAACCTTCCCTTTATTACTTTTTGTGAAGAACATGGAATAAAGCATGAATTAGCTTGTCCTAGAACTCCACAACAAAATGGAGTAGTTGAGAGGAAAAATAGAACATTACAAGAGATGGCTAGGACAATGCTTAATGAATACGGTCTACCACATTATTTGTGGGCCGAGGCCGTTAATACATCATGCTACATATCTAATCGTGTTTTCTTGTGTAAAAATACAACTAAAACTTCTTTTGAAATGTATTTTTCTAGAAAACCAAATGTTTCTTATTTCAAAGTTTTTGGATGCAAATGTTTTGTTTTAAATACAAAAGATAATTTAGGAAAATTTGATGCTAGATCTTATGAGGCTATTTTTGTAGGTTACTCAAACACTAGTAAGGCTTATAGAGTTTTCATTAGATCATCATTGACTATTGAAGAGTCTATTCATGTTAAGTTTGAGGAATCTAACAAGTTTGTTAAGAATGTTGTAGAAATAGATGCATTGGATGAAGGTTTGGAGAAAGTGACCTTGGAGGATGCTTCTACTATGGGAGACAAACCAAAGGATGATGAAGGAAGCAAAGCAAAAGTGAAAGAGGCACAAGGAAATGAAATTCTAACACATGAGGTGGAGCCTACTCAACCACTACCAAAGGATTGGAGATACAATCCACATCATCCCAAGGACCTCGTCATAGGTGAAGTATCAAAAGGGTAACTACTCGCTCTAGACTTCATGACTATTGTGGTAACTATGCATTCATTTCTCATATTGAACCCAAAAATGTCCTCGAAGCCGAGGCCGATTCATATTGGTTGCTAGCCATGCAAGAGGAGCTCAATCAATTTGAGCGCAACCAAGTTTGGCACCTTGTTCCTAGGCCCCACGATAGACCAACAATTGGTACTAAGTGGATCTTTAAGAACAAGTTGGATGAATCGGGTAATGTAGTTAGAAACAAGGCTAGGTTAGTTGCCCAAGGTTACACTCAAATCGAAGGGATCGATTTTGAAGAAACCTTTGCACCCGTAGCACGGCTTGAAGCCATACGGATGACACTAGCATTTGCCTCATATAAAGATTTCAAATTATTTCAAATGGATGTTAAAAGTGCTTTTCTAAATGGATTTATTGAAGAGGAGGTGTATGTTGAACAACCCCCCGGGTTTGTTGATCCTACACATCCGGATTTTGTTTTTAAATTAGATAAAGCTCTTTATGGTTTAAAACAAGCCCCTAGGGCTTGGTATGAAAGACTTTCTTCATTTTTGACTTCAAATGATTTTAAGAAAGGTAAAATTGATACAACTTTGTTTACAAAATATGTAGAAAAGGATATTCTTATTGTGCAAATTTATGTGGATGATATTATTTTTGGTTCTACTAATGAATCTCTTTGCAAAGCTTTTGAGTCATGCATGAAGGATGAATTCGAAATGTCTATGATGGGGGAACTCAACTATTTCCTTGGACTCCAAATCAAGCAAAAGAAGGATGGGATCTTCATCAATCAAGCCAAGTACACAAAGGAACTAATCAAAAGATTTGGGCTTGAAGGATCAAAAGTAAGCAAAACTCCCATGGCAACAACTACTAAGCTTGACAAGGATGAACAAGGTAAAAGTGTAGACATTAAATTATATCGTAGCATGATTGGTAGTTTGCTTTATTTGACGGCTAGTAGGCCGGATATTATGTTTTCCGTTTGTCTTTGTGCACGTTTTCAATCTTGTCCTAAAGAATCTCACATAATTGCGGTTAAACGCATAATTAGATACCTTAAGGGCACTATTGAAATGGGTTTGTGGTATCCTAAAACCGGATTATTTGAAATGAAGAGTTTTTCGGATGCCGACTATGCGGGTTGTAGGGTAGATAGGAAGAGCACAAGTGGAACATGTCAATTCTTGGGTAATTGTCTTGTATCTTGGTCTTCCAAAAAGCAAAATTCGGTAGCCCTATCAACCGCCGAGGCGGAGTATGTTGCGGCCGGAGCTTGTTGTGCACAAGTTCTTTGGATGAAACATACTCTCCTTGACTATGATTTACACTTTGATCATGTTAAAATATTTTGTGATAATACTAGTACTATTCACATGACAAAGAATGCAAATCAACATAGTAAAACCAAACACATTGACATTAGGTATCACTTTCTTAGAGATCATTATGAGAAAGGTGATATTGATATTGATTATGTTTCTACCGATTTTCAACTTGCCGATATTTTTACTAAACCTCTAGATTATGCTAGATTTTCATTTATTTGTGGTGAGTTGAATGTTTGTATTATGGATTCTTAAAATGACATTTTCTATTGTTTTGTTTTAACCCTTTTTGATGTATGACAAAAAGGGGGAGAATAAGTTTGTTGATTTAAAAGTTTAAGTTTGATAATACTATTTGAGTTTCATTTCATGGAGAAAAATATATAAGTTTAATTAAAGTGTTTATTGAAAAAGAAATAAGTTTGTTTATAGGTTGAGTTTAGTTTATTTACTATAAGTTTTTAAAGAGAAAAAGTATAAGTTTAATTGGTATTAAGTTTGATTTCAAATGGTATTTAAGCTTTTGACAAAAATATTGGGTTTTCAATGCTTCATGTATCTCACTAATAGTTATTCTTTTTACATAGCATTGTTTGAGGGGGAGCTTTCCAAGCTCTTCTTCCTTTATTTGTTTAAATAACTTATATGTTTTGTCATCATCAAAAAGGGGGAGATTGTTGGCCCAAGGTTACAATCACCCATGATTAGTGTATTTTGATGATTACAAAACATATTAGTTATTTGTATTAATAACATTTGTTGTTTAAGTGTGTTTCAGATTTCCATTCATTCTAGAAGTCTTCTCTCACAAATACAAGGATTTGGACTCAAGTCAACTCCAATTGGGCTCAAAGAACATGTGTTGAAGATTATATGAAGAAGCCTATTGAAGATCTTGAAGTCCTTAGAAACATTGTAAGAAATAGAATGTTAAAGTTTGAGTATATGAAATTTGGCTCTAGGATTTGCACACACATTTGTTTCATATATTTTCCTATGTTTTAAATGGTTATTTCTAAGACTTATGCCTTAGTTTATATATACATGTACCAAAAGCTTTATATCTTGAAAATCTTGTTTAAAATATGTGTATAAACTATTTTCTGCATAATACTTAGCTATATGTATTTTTAAAATATTTCTCAAAATTTTTCTAACTCAAAAAAAACAGCCCAGTTTTCTGTTTCAGGCAACTTCGGTCGACCGGCCCGGTCGACCGGCGTTGTGTCTGGACATGCACTGTTTGTGCATGTCTGTCGGTCGACCGGACCGGTCGACCGACAGAGAACAAATTGCTCACTGGTTTTTTCGGTCGACCGGCCCGGTCGACCGGAAGAAGGAAACTGTGTTTCCTCTTTTGGGACAGTCGACCGGTCCGGTCGACCGGGAGCCAACGGCTCTCTGCAGCTGGGCTGGCGGTCGACCGGACCGGTCGACCGCCAAGCCTGCAAAATCCCAACGGCTCTTTCCTCTTTTGTGCAATTCTGAAATCTGTTTTTTATCTGATTTCTTGGCAGACTTTTTCAGTGTTTTTCAGGTCTTTTTCAGAGAAAATAAGACCAAAAGAAATTATTTTTAACCTATTTTTTAACCCTATAAATAGAGGAGAAGTCTCTCTTGCATATTACTTAGAAAAATCCTCAAGTTTGTGTTGTTTTCAAAAGAGAAAAGAAAAGAGTTTAAAGTTTTCATTCCAATTCTTTTTGAGCTAGTTTTTCAGTTGTGTTTGATTGCTAATATCACTCTACAACTGAAGTTTTTCTCACCACACTTCATAGAGCCAAAAATCCTATATTCATTCTATAGTGAAGTTGTAAATTGAAGTGAGAGTGTTTGTAAAAGAGTTTGAGAAAGAGTGTAGTGATCTTGTTGTGATCACTTTGTTCTTGTAATCCCTTCCTTGTGGAGCAACCTCTTCGGTAGAGGTCTTTTGTACTCGGTGGAGCTCGGTGCTCGGTCTTCGGTAGACCAAATTGTAAAGGCGTCCTCGGTGGATAGTGGAAACCCTTCACGGAGGTGAAGGCGGGGAGTAGAGCGGTGGCTCGAACCTCGAAACAAATCACATTGTTTGCGATTGCCTTTGCGTCTAATTCTTGCTTTACTTTTCAATAGCTCCTTATTGCTTTCTATTGCATACTTGTGATATTGTTTGAATCTCTTGTGATACTATTTGCTTGCTTGTAATTCTTGCCACATATAATTGTGTTTGCATCATTCTTCATATCATCCATTTCATACTTGTGTGTGCCAATCCCGTACTCATCCAACAAGAGCTTCACATAGCGCCTCAACCCATATCAAGGGGAATCAAGAGGAGTTTAGTCCAGAGCCTCGCAAGGGGAATTCGGCTACACTTGTTGGATTGTACTAAGTTGAGCCTCACTTGTTTTTAGGTTTCGCATTTAGAGTGTTAAAATTTTAAGATTAGCAATCACACCTATTCACCCCCCCTCTAGGTGTTTTTCATCTATTACTTTCGATCTCAAACCGGTAACGTTATAGATAACGATGCTATTATGGCTAGACTATTTATTGGTACTCTCAAAGGAGTGGCCTTCGATTGATTCAGAAGCCTTCCACCAGGCTCTATAAATTCCTGAATTGACTTGGAGACTCGGTTCCTTTCTCATTTTTACGAGGATGACACTGAGGTGACCATGGATAAACTCCTCTCCACTGTGCAGAGGAAAGAAGAATCTGTCTGTGATTACATTGAACGGTTCAGAAACTTATCTCTAATGTGTCGTGCAGGAATGCCATTTCAATGTTGTTGCAGACGTGTAGGCATAACTTCCTGGACCAAATGAAGATTTGTATGGGAGCTGTCAAGGCTCATATCTGGAAAGAATTGGTTGAACAAGCTGAGATAGCCGAGAAGTCGGCTAAAAAGTTTGAACCTTCTACCCCTAAAGGTAAATGGGGTATGAACGATAAAGGGTGCGCCGAGATGGCACAATCTTCCCAAGCTGAAGGAAAAGAGACTATGTCTGTTGAGTTATTGGGGGAGGCTCCTCCGAAGACCAAGAAAAGCAGCGTAAATAATTAGGAGTATAAGTTTCCTCCAAAATACTACTACTCCTCTAAAGATGAGCATGTGGTCACAATATTCCATCTACTCCAGAAAGGGAATAAGCTGAGGCTGCCCGAGACTTAACGCCCTAATGAAGTGCGACGCACGAACAATCCCAATTATTGTCTTTTTCATAGGATGGTTCTTCATCCTACTAACAAGTGTTTTATCCTCAAGGATAGAATTCAGGCTTTAATGGATGTCGGAGTTCTAACTTTAAAGTCAGAACAGAAGGAAGTCACTGCAAACATGGTGAATCTCGAATTTGGCACTATGCCAAAAGTCACAGTCCCTCATGGATCTTTTTCAATCGCTAAAGCACGGCTGGAGATAAATCATCGTTTAGCTAAACAGCAAGAGACTAAAGGTCTTATTCCCTTGACATTGAAAACTGGGGAGATCATGTGAGTGCACCCAGACCTCGCCCAACACGAACAGTGGGATTCAAAGGAATCCAAGTCAAAGGGAAAATCCTGCAACGTTGTCTCTATCTTGCCGGATGATGACAATGCGACAATAACTTTTCTTAGCGATTCTAAAAATGAGAGGCATGCTTTCATAGCACAGGCTGATGTGCCCCAACCAACGGGCACTCGGTCGGTAAAATCATACTTAAAACAGTATGACAAAATTACTGACAAGACACAACAACAAACGACATCAGTAGAAGTACCCGTTCCAGCTTCAGTCCTGACTTCAGGGAAAGAGAAGCAGAAAGAAGTCTGGTTTGACTGTGTTTTAAAAAACCTTCAGGCCTAGGACTTGACGTTCCTTTTCGCTTTGACATGTTGGCCCAGCTAGCTAATATTCCAGCTCGTATCACCATATACGAGCTGTTTCGCCTCTCGAAAGAGACAAGAGAAGCACTCAGAGACGCACTGGCTAATTCAGAGTCATTTCTGACACAAATGCCAGAAACCCCTAGAGATGACACTCAACCCTGGTGTTCTGAATGTCATCATACACAGTCGAAGGTACCTGCTATCACTTTCACAGCTGAGGACATGCTCCTCAAGGACAACAAACATGATCGACCTTTATACTATACTGGATACATCGGCTCGACCTACATCGAAAGGATACAGGTTGATCCAGGGTCCGCACTCAGCATTATTCCCAAAATGCTCCTCTATTTTCTTGGGATACCACTTTATCGGCTGTCTGCAATGACTACTATGATATACGGTTTTAATGCGGGGAGTAGTCACCTACTCGGAAAGATTCGACTCCATTATCGAATTGGAGACCTGAAATCAGAAGTGACATGTTACGTCATTGACGCTGACACGTCATACAACTTGTTGCTAGGACGACCTTGGATGCGTGCTAATTGGATCGTTCCCTCTACTTTGTACCAATGCTTTAAATATATAGAATACGATGCAACGGTATGAACGGTGTTCGCTGAAAAATAACCATTTAAAAGGTGAAAAATTACTTTACTGATTCTCTCATATACCAGGAAGATAGTAAAGCATCAAAACAACCGTTGCCTGATGACGACAACAACAGCAACGAGGCAGATTCAGAATCTAAAGGAGACACGCCAGCTACTTTGGCCTATGAACCAATTGTAGCATGTTTCAATGATCCTCAATGTAATAATCCCTCTGAGGATGATGATGAATGGGTGATTAATGAGAATATTATCTTTTGATTATCTTGTGAGTGTCAAATCGCTTGAATCTGTCGACAATAGCTCTCTACACATGCCTTTGCATAAATCAAGCATGACAAGTACATCTGTGGAATGTGTGGAAGGGTCCGCCTCATGGTCCCTCCATCCAAAAGGAGTCAATCACCGATAGTATTCGGTAGGGCCCAATTGCGAAGATCTGGGTCACAGATTCGAGTTCAGACTCGGAACCCCTCCAATTTTTTCATTATGCACGATCAGCACAACATATGATGAGAAAAATGGGATACAACCTACATCGTGGGAGTGGCTTGAACATTGAAAAAGGACGGCGCGATTTTCTATGTAATTTCATGTCAAAACGGAAACCGGAAAATTACTATGATAAAACACACAGGGGGGTGGGATATGTTATACCTCCATTTCCTACATCGTTTCAATCGAAAGACGATAAACTGATCCCATCACGCTCTGCCTCTTCATCTGAGTAGGAGTCGATGTTAGTACGGGAATGCTTTTCAAGAATCTCTCTGTTAATATGACTTCGATCAATCAATTGGAGCCTGAGGAGGCTATTGAAACATTTGATGCTGAACCATGGGCTCAGCAACTGAATTTCCAATGGGAAAAGCGATTCGAACAACGCGAATCGCCTCCTGAGACAGAGTGATTCAGGTTAATTTGGGTAGTCAAGATCACCCTAAACCCATCTCTATAAGTGAGAGCTTACCACTTACAGAGAGAGAAGAATTGATAGCACTCGTATGAGAGTACATCGATGTCTTTGCATGGAATTACGAAGATATGCCCGGACTTGATCTGCAAGTAGCCATACATCGTTTGAACATTAAGCCTGATGTCAAGCCAATCAAGCAACAACAATGACGATTTCGCTCGGATATTATGGGAGCTATTGAAGCTGAAGTTCATAAACTCATCGCATGTGGTTTCATACGGGAGGAACAACACCCGGATTGGGTCGCTAGCATTGTCCCCGTTCTTAAAAAGAATGAAAAAAATCTGGGTCTGCATTGACTATCGCGATCTCAATGCAGCTTGCCCAAAAGATGAGTTCCCATTGCCCATCACTGATGCCATAATCGACAATACATGTGGTTTTGAGAGAATATCTTTTATGGATGACTTCTCAGGGTATAATCAAATCAAAATGTACCTAGAGGATGAGAAGCATACTTCATTTCGGATACCGTTGGGGTATACTGCTACACCGTGATGCCTTTCGGACTAAAGAACGCAGGAGCGACTTATCAATGTGCAATGAGTATATTTTCCGCGACCACCTCTGAAAGACGATGGAATGTTATGTCGATGATATCAAGAGTCACGATAAGGATGATCATCTTCGGAACTTAAGAACAATGTTTGATATAATGCGAGCCCATCAGCTGAAATTGAATCCAACAAAGTCCTTCTTAGAGGTTTCAAGTGGCAAATTCCTGGGATTTATTGTCACGTCAAAAGGAATTCATCTTGACCCAGACAAGGTCAAAGCTATTCAAGACGTGCATCCACCTAAGAATCTCAAAGAGCTTAGGGGTCTGCAAGGTAAGTTGGCCTATATTAGAAGATTCATCGCAAATCTCTCAAGCCATTGTCAACCATTCACCTGGCTTATGAAAAAGGGTGTTTCTTTTGTATGGGATAAAACCTGTCAAGAAGCTTTCGAGGATATCAAAAGATACCTCACTAAACCTCTAGTTTTAATGGCCCCCTACATTAGGAAAATCATTCCTACTTTATGTGAAAGCTATGGACCATTCTCTGGGTGCTCTGCTTGCTCAAAAGAATGATGACAGCCACAACCGGCCATGTACTATCTGAGCAGGACTCTGATGGGAGCTGAGTCTCGATATAACCCTATTGAGAAGGAATGTTTAGCTCTTATCTTTGCTATTCGAAAGACGCGGCATTACCTGGTTGGCCAAACCATACATGTCATTTTCAGAGTTAATCCTTTGCGTCTCCTCATGACGAAACTAGGATCGCTGAATTCAAGATTGGCCAAGCGGGCCATCCTCTTGTCTCAATATAACATGCTCTTTGTCTCTCAGAAGGCAGTCAAAGGTCAAACGATTGCAGACTTTCTAGCGGCCCATCCAGTTCCGAAAAGATCAAAGCTTCATGAAGATATTCCAGATAAGATTTTCGAATCTAATATGATTTCAGAGGATGGAGTGTGGCAAATGTTCTTTGATGGAGCATCAAGAACAGGCCCTTAAGGCAAGATCGTTACTGGTGTGGGGGTTATATTTATCTCACCACAAAATCATGTCCCTCATAGGGCGTTTTCATTGATGGAACCATGTTCTAACAATATGACATAATATAATGCTCTACTTATCGGCCTTCAGCTCACCCATGAAATGGGGGTACGTTACCTTGAAGCTTATGGTGACTCAAAACTAATCATCAATCAGGTTAAATGAGAATACAAGGTTCGCCACGAAGATTTGGTACCTTATTACCATGCAGTCATCAAAATGGCTAATTTATTTGATGGCTTTTACATCGGTCATGTGTCCCGATCTCAAAACTTGGGCTGATGCTTTGGCTGCACTAGTGGCTACATTGACCTTACTGATTGACACAACGTATCATCTTACAGTGGCTACTCGACACCTTGTTTGTCCTAAGCATGTGTTGGAAACTAAAGAAGTTTACGTAACTTCAATAGACTTCGAACCAAGAGATTGGCGGTTTTCCCTCATTAACTATGCTTTGAATGATATATTACCGGATGACCCTAAAGAAGCAGCTTCTGTTCGACGAAGGTCTTTCCACTTCTACTATGACTCGATAGTAAAAACACTCTATCGTCGTTCATATGACGGCATCCTGCTCCGTTGCCTCTCTAATTCAGAAACACAAGAATATTTAAAGAGTCGCACGATGGTATATGCAGAGCTCATCAACCATGTCAGAAACTCAAGGATCGATTGCACAGACTTGGTTGCTATTGGCCAACCATGATAGTCGATGCTATCAAATATGCACAGAGGTGTAAAGCCTGTCAAATTCATGCAAACTTTATACATCAACCCCCAGAGTTTCTCCATCTGACTGTTACTTCGTGGCCATTCAAAGCATGGGGAATCAATGTCATAGGACCCATCAGTCCCTCGTCAACAAAAGGTCATCAGTTCATCTTAGCGATAATCGATTATTTTTTCAAAGTGGGCGGAGGCTATACCACTTATTGAAGCTAAACTTCCAACGTGGTCAACTTTATCAAACACCATATTATTCATCGATTTGGTGTCCCTAGGCGGATTATTCATGATAATGGTCCCCAATTTGCAAGCCAAGTATTCTATTGGTTTTGCGATAAGTATTGGATTCAGAATGTGGCATCGACCGCGTATAACCCTGCTGCTAATGGTTTGGCAGAAGCATTCAACAAGACAATTATCAAGCTACTCAAGAAATTCGTTTTATCAAGTAAGCGAGATTGGAATGAGAAGCTCAGTGAATGTCTTTGGGCTTATCGAACCACGGTTCGGATCCCGATAGGCAATACGCCTTTTTCTCTGGTATACAGGTGCTAAGCAGTCATATCATTAGAAATCCAGATGCCGTCATTACGGGTCGTCTTAGCAACCAAGATGACTAAGGAAGACAATAATCGGTTATGTCTTCAAGAACTCGAAGCCCTAAACGAGAAACGACTACAAGCTCAACAACACATTGAGTTATACCAAGCTCGAATCTCGAAAGCCTTCAATAAGAAGGTTAAGCAAAGGGTATTCCAGAAAGGAGATTTGGTTTTAGCGTCAGACGACCTATGCTTATGACGCACAAAATCAAAGGCAAATTTCAGCCCAAATGGGAAGGACCATTCGTAATAGAAACTGTCTACTCAAATGGAGCATACCATCTTATAATCCCAGACGGTGATACACTCATGATGCTGATCAACGACAGATTCTTGAAGAAGTACTATCGTTGATGGGATCCTTCTTATGATCAAGTGGTTAACATTACACCTCTGGTCAGAACTTTCAGATCCAAGATGTTTGGGAGGAGCGCCAAGGAAAATAGTTTTTTTCTCTAATGGATCATATTGCCATCAACCAGTGCCACGCCAATCGAACACCGATTGCATTGAAGAAGAAACAAGGTTACTTTGGTTTTAGCCTTGTCACTCTTCTCTAATTCACTGTCGACCAGTGTCGAGCTGATCGAACATCGGTTACATTGAAACAGAAACAAGGTTTTTGTCACTCTTCTCTAGTTCACCTATAAACTTGTCAGAGCTGTCCTATTGACAGACCTCATCACCATCGATCGACGCCGAACCAATGGAACATTGATGATGCATGATGTCAACATTGAGGCGATGACAAAGATGGATTAGGGTTTGGGATTCAAGATGTTTGAAAGAGCACCAAAGAAAAGCTTCTTTCCTCATTCAATGAATCACATCATGGTCGAATAAAGCCGAACCGACCAAATATGGGTGATATTATGATGCATGATGTAAACATCGAAGAAAAGATAAAGGCAAAATGTTAAATTTTTAGCTTTGTCACTCTTCTCTAGTATATAAATATGCATCTATCTTCAACTTAGAAGAATATGTCATATTTTGAAGTCAAGCATGCCAAGCAATAGTTTTAGGCGTTCTTCTTTATAATTAGAAGGATGGTTTATTTAGTCTTATTTTTTTATATGCAGTGATGACATTCCTCCTTGCTCCTGTTCGATCGATCGAAGCTCGACCCAACGACAAATGGTCCGACAACCGAATGAAAGATCGAATGAGTTTATCTAATGGCTTATCAAGTCAAACTCATTGAAGAAGGTTTGAGAAGCATACTTTTGCAGAACCTTTCCACTGTTTTCACGTTCATATCAAGACGTGGTGACCGATCGAATGGTGACCGATCGAATGAAAGATCAAATGAGTTTACCTGATGGCTTAGCAAGCTAAACTCATTAAGGAAGGTTCGTTAAACACCTTTTTGCAGAACCTTTCCATTGTTTCCATGTTCATATCAAGATGTGGTGACCAAGGACAATCTCTAGATAAAGTTCTCACGGAATTCGTGTCTATTCCTTTAATCCCCAGCTCATCTACAGAGTAAAGACCCAGGAGATACATTATGTTACTTAAAGTAACAAAATGATCCAACGCCTCTAACGGCTAAGGATAGAGAAAAATGTTGGCTCTCAAGTCCAACATAAGTTCTCGACAACTCATCATGCTGAGGGGAATAGCATGGCTAGCCCAACTCAAGCGGTGGTTGATAAAGGCATACCAACCCGTTGACAGCTGAGGGTTTGCAAATATTCTAAGGGACCTGATCCCATTTGATTCCTCTCCAAAGTTACTTACCAATTCTCGTCCATGGAATGGTAGGACCACATAAAATAATAATTTTTTCTTATAAAATAAATCATGAGTCAAACCTATCATGTTAACGCTAAATCTCTGGTAATGTGACTCAAATATTTTTCCCAGCAGATAAAATCAATATCCCCAACAGATCAAAATTCCACTTGTCGTTCTCTTAATAGAATGATAGGTATATTTAAATCGCTGTTATGTTCTAAACACCTCTGACAGGCTGCTTTACAAATATCGTTCTATATCCCCATGGAGCTCTCTGACACATGATCTCTTACGGAATTCATATTTCTTAACTCCCCAGCGAGTTTCTGGTAGACTTTCTTCAAAGTCTATTATCTCCCTTCCAAGTCCCCAATGGACTATCTTGGTTGTCACGTTAACAATATACCTCTGACAATTTCTTTCAAATAAAATCCAAAGGAGATATTAATTTTCCCACGGAGTTTATAATCAAATCCTATCTCGCCCAATGGAATTGTTTCTTTTAGCGTCATGTCCAGCTTGTCACCTCTGAACGGTAAAAATCCTGAGCTTGGTGGCTTCTTAATCGGTTATGTCCATGATACCTCTGAACCGACAAATAACCAAGTCTCATCTTTCAGTCCAGTAAGGACCGTACCTTTGTCGTTATGTCCAGTTCGCCACCTCTGAATGACAGGGTTCAGAGTCTAGCAACTTCGAATCGGTTATGTCCATATTACCTCTGACCCGACAGATATCTTGATCTCTCTCTTTCATAGTACTCCAACTGTCACGTCAAGTTCATCACCTTTGAACAGATGAGTCCATAACTTCGTTCTCCTTTCCTCTATCAAGGCCGGGAGTTCTTATTGTCATGTTAACAGTAAACCTCTGAACATCGGATTGCAAGTCTGAGATTCCTTAGTTGGTCATGTCCAGTCAACCACCTCTGAACCAACAGGATCCCAGATCCAATCTATCTATGCAGTCCCTTATGGACTAGCTGTTAAGTTAATACGACTACCTCTGGCAGCGGATTCGAAGTTTAGTGTATCTTAGTCTATCATGTTCAGCCTATCACCTCTGAATAGACGGGTTCCTAAAATTGGGTTCACCTCCATTTTGTCATCGTCCAGATCATCACCTCTGAATGGCAAAATTTCGATCAATCATATTTGACAAATTCTCGACTTTATCTTCCTACTTCAGTAGGAACTATCACATAGTTGTGGTGTCTAATCCATCATAACCTATTCATAAATCCGATGGTCTTTAATCTGTTATATTAATATTTACCTCTGAACAGTAAAGATCATCAAATTCACTTTGTCCTATTTTTATCCCAAGGAGATTTGAATCGAGTCAGTTTTCAAATTTATTGGTGATGATTTATCAAGTAACTAATTCTATCATGTTGTCAACCTCTGAATAGATTAGTTAATATTCTAATGATATAAGTTAGAAGACTATACCGTTATCTCCTTTCTTTTGAGAGTTATAATATAACTTGAAATTATTATAAACTCAAAAGATAGAACAAGCAGGAAAAGCAACAGGAGAGTCAAATAAAATTATTTGTATTGATTCAAAGAAAAAAAGAGGGGGATACATGGATTACAAGATACGATGGTGCTTCGTAGGACTTGATCTGTTCATCAAGGGTGGCCAGCTTATTCTTCCTCTCTTCAGTACCTCTGACAAATGCCTACGATCTTAACTCAACTTCATTAAAGGTCGCTGTCTGGGACAGACGAGCCTCAATTTCAGTCAAAGTTGCCCTCTGTGCTATCTCTTGCTGCAGGACTTCATCATTTTGGGCTTTGAGCTGCTCCAGCCGAGCGATCTCCTCAAGACGCACCAGTTCAGCCTTGAACAGAAGATGATTAACCCTCTTGATCATCTCCTTGGCCTTCTCAATTTTATCCTCAGCATCAAGAAGAGCGCTATTGGAAGAGTCAATGGCATCTCCAATTTCTACTTTCCTTATTTCTAAGAATTTTAAATCTGAAGATATTGCCTTGGCTGCTTCTTGCGCTGCAAGGTGAGCCTCACACATTTAAGCGATGAGACGTTCAAGCTCTTCATTAACTGAGGAGTCCAAGTCTGAACTGCTGAGATAGCACCACTCGCCTACGTCCTTCTCAAGTCTCTCCACCAGAAGCTCTAATGCGGCAGCCAGATCATCCCCTCCGAAGTCTCGAATGCTTTCAATATTTTGAGAGAGGACTACCTTTAGAGCAGAAATGAGATGGTTGAGCCCTTCAAAACCAAAGTAACAGATCGCTTTAGGCTCTTGCAAAAGCTGTCAGCCATCTCAGCCAATAATTCTTTCTCGGCTTTAACTGCTCCCGGTGAGCGAGTAGTCCCAGAGACAAAGCTTCTACCGGTTTCACTGTCATAACGGTGAAGGAAATGGCATAAGCACTGGCTGGAGAAAGACGAGAGATCACCGGTGATCGGGGAGGAGTCTTCATTGAAACCAGTACACCAGCCACGATAGAAGTAGGGCTGGTAACTATTTTAGGAAGAACTGGCTCGACGACCAGCGTCGGAGATGTAGGGCTGATAATTATCCTTAGCCCGGTGGTTGCCAGGACTGGCAGCGTCAGAGAAGCCACCAGCATCTCACCAACCGATTCAGCTGGGAGTGTAATTGGTTTCGCAACCGTCGTCTCCTCGGCTACCTTAGATTCACCAGTAGGCTCAGGCTGATAAGAGGGCAAGTTGTGATACAAGATGTCCAACTCTGCAGCATCCATAGCAGCTGAAGTACTTGTCTCTTCCCTGAATTCTCTGGGAAGACCCGCTGGCTCCTTGAAGTCGATGCACCTAAAGGTGAAACACCTGCAAAAGCAATAATAATGTCAAGGAAGGATTGCTTATAAATGGTCAAGGTATTACCAAGAGGTGATACAGCCTCGGCAACAGTGTCCCCCAGGACTCCTTCGACGATAGCGCTAATTCTGGCGGGCTCCATGGGAAACCTTGGCGGTAGTAGGAGAAGCTCCAAATGCAACCTCAGGAAGAACTTCATCCGTCCTGACAGCTTCCATAACCGGGATATCCGGCTCGCCTTCGCTCACCGAGGGCTCTGTAAATCATCCTCGGGAGCTTGAGGTCGTTGGGCTCTCTTTCGAGGCACTAACACCCGAAGGACTGACACCAGCTGCGTCACCCTTGGAATCCTCAGAAATGACGAAGTAGCTAGCCTCGTCGCCCTTCTTATATGTAAATAGAGGATCATAATAATCTCCCTGTTCTCCTGCGGCTTTGGCTCCTGATTCACAAGCTAAACAAGTGAGCTACATGAGATAAAATATATATATATATATATATATATATATATATATATATATATATATATATATATATATATATATATATATATATATATATATACACATGTATACATGTGTATACATACGTGTTGCAAAAATGGAACTGGTCTTACCTAGGCCGGTGTAACGCCCCGATCCTAAAGATACGGAGACGTTATGGCGACGTATATACACGAGGAAAATACCCCACGTATATACGCTAAGCCTAAAGTAACCTGAACAAGCTATAATCAGAACTATAATAATCATTGAATTACTGCAACAATACATATACATGATAACAGATGGAAAATGACACGAATGTGGCAGCTGAAAGCGATAAAAGATAAAATCATGAAATAACAGGAATAGAATGACAGGCTAAATGTGATATACGAGAATCAAGGAATAATAGCAGGAACAAAAAATACAAAAAGTACCAGAATCAGAGGAAGAGGACCCAAGCTCCTCGCAAAGCGTACCGCCTCATAAACACCTGCACATTAGAAATAACCGTCCAATATCTGGACGTGCAAATCCAGGGTCGTCAGAACGCGACCATGGTGAGTGTGTGTGTAAAGGGGGAAGGCTCGTGCAGAAGAAACAATATGCATAAATAGTAATCAAAACAACTGCAGATATAAGAGACCATATAACAAATAAATAACAGAACTATAATAAACATGATAACAACACGAATAAAGATAGGCAACAACTGATCAATAGTAAGCAAGCAACTGATGTCACAATAGGTAACCTATCACATGTCACTAGGCTGGTATCCAAGTCTGGTCACAAGTCTGGTCTTGCTTATAACAATCTGGTCCTGGTTACAATCATGTATACAATCATGTGATTATAGTCGGTCACAATATGCTATAAACAATTTATTATCATTTATTATGTCAGCGAACACCAATTGCCACATGCAGTAGACGCATCCCATACTACGCCTACCACACGTGTCAATCAGGGTCCTAAGTTATTGAAATTAGTGGAAGAGACATTGTCCATGCTTTAGGTGGGTTCCGTACATACCCGGAACCACGGCCCAATCACCTGGCGCTGAACCAGGTCCTACCGCTAGGTAGTCAATAACAATAACAATGTGTCAATAATAATGACAACAATGAACAATACGAGATGTCAGTCATCCCCCGGAACCCTGCAGTGGAACCGTATCTCGGCTGCGCAACCTGTATCCTAGGTCTACCCAAAATACAGACGCTGTCTCCTCCATTAATTTCCCCAATCCCAGTGTAAGTTGTCAATTTACATTATTATTTATAACAATCAATATCCATGTTATTTCAATTACTGGGACGATATAGTGACAATAACAATATCAATGTAACAATGACAATGTGAACAATATTACCGTATAAACGGTAGAACAATAGAACAATGAAAGTGTTACGGTCTAACAATATTTTCTCAGTAACTTTCAATAACATGAATCCATACAATAAAGAATCCAGATATTGCTCAATGGACAGTCTAGTCTAGGACCAGTCAATATCTCATATCCATCTGCACTAAAATACAATAGTAACTAATCTATCAACCAACCGTCTCATAAGCTCTGAACACAGAATATGATCACCATCATAATAACTCAATCTCTATTAACTGATGTAATCAATATCTATGCATGAAGCACATGGCATGTCCTCAATATCAACAAGTTAACATACTCCATAATCATAACTACAGATGAAACATCCTCAAACAACATGTGGTCTAGAATATCTATTCTTAGTACTCAACATCAACAACATATCATCTAAACAAATCCCAAATGGTCACAACTATAAACCAACTACGTCAATCTCATCTTAATACAGATCAGGCCCCAATATAAAGAATATAAATTCTGGATAACCTCTAACTCAAGATCAATCTAAATTACAACCCAACTAATTCAGTCATATCTAATATGTCCTCAAATACTCAACTATGAATCCAAGTCATTACAACCAACTCATAATTTCAATAGTCACATGATCGTCATGTATCAATTCACATCGAGCAATCTAATACATTAAACTGTCGTTCCAACATATATCAATAATCATAGTTTAGTTCTCACACTTTATCAATCTAATTTGATTCCCAAGTCCTCAAGAGTTCTCATTTCTATCAAGGTCAAACATCAGATCCCAACACTTGGCAACATAATATATACATGCATCTAAGATCTATTGGATCAAGTCATTCCAGCCAATATCTATCCCTTGAAATCATATTCATCCACCAATAGCCAATGCATGATTCAAGTGCAAAGTCCACAATCTATAATGAAACTATACACAGCAGCCAGACCAATATTAGTCGACTAGGGAAAATGAGTAGTCGACTAGATGGAGGATTAGTCGACTAACAGGTTAGGGTAAGTCGACTAGTAGGTTAACATAGAGCTACACACTTCCAGGAATCCAAGTTAGTCGACTTGAGCTAGGGTGTAGTCGACTAATCAACTTATTAGTCGACTAATAAAAATGGCAAGTCGACTAACAAGTTATTACAGTCAGAAAACAGAGAGTGCACAGCCATTCTGGAAGGGGCCTAGTCGACTACAAGAAATTGGTTAGTCGACTAATAAGGGTATTAGTCGACTAACAGAGTGGGTAAGTCGACTATACAGCCTCTGTCAGCTACTGAAAGGTCTGAGATATATCTATTCTTCTTCCCATATTCTCTCCAATACACACATGGGCTACAACATGTATAGTCTACACAAATAATCTAAACTCTCATAGGATGAACATGAGGTTCCAACATATATCAATATACATGCATATCATATCCCTATGCATTCAACATATAAATAAAAGGGGGATGACAGTCCACATCCATGCTATGTAACACATCAATTTATACCACCTACACAAACATATCTATGATCACTTAATTAAATAAAGAGAGAGAGAGGGAGAGAGACACTCACATTCATGGGGGATATGATCGCTGCCGTGTGCACGTCCCACGTCAGAGGGAGGGATCCGACCAATGAGGAACTCGACCTGAACTGTACACGGCCAAGGAGGGAGTCCGGATTGGATCTACAGCTGCTGGAATTGTTGTTGCTGCTGTAGATCTGGTGGTCTCACGCTGGACAGCAAGGGAAGAGGAGGAGGAGCCCGAGTGGGGGGTTCTGGAGACTACATGACAGGCTCTCCCCATCTGAAAGTCCTTCAGTTTCTGTATCAGCTGCACTCTTGCTTTCAGAGCCAACATTACCACTATTGTGATGAGAAAACCGCAATGGATTGTCCATGATATCTTCTATATGGGTTCGGTTGTCCCATCGAAAGCTCCATGATGGCGAATGTCTAACATTCCTATAACTAGAAACTTCACAACCAATCCTCTCTGGCAAGGGTTTGTCCCTTGCAGCCACACAACAATTTGCCCCATACTTTCTTTTATAGAATGAAACAATAGCACAAAAACAAAGGAGATGAAACCCAGAAAAGAGCACCCTAGCAAAAGAGTATTTACATAGTAGAAGCTCAAGACTCTGTAATGTTGGTCTCCGTAATGCTATAAACTGACGTCACACTTCCATGCTCCAGCTTATTCCCTATATCCAATCAACAACAAGAAGCACTTGAAATTCCTTCGATTTCACTAGAAATATGATCGAAATCATCAAACACAAGTGAGGGGCGAGCGATCCATGGAAGTCGAGGGGTACTCGGGCTGCTGCCTGGGTATGTGCTCGGCCAAGGAGAAGAGCTCGGCCAGCTGGAGTTGGGCGCGCCAAGGAGAAAGGAGGAGGTGTCTGAGCTGGTGTGTTGCTGCCGCTGGACTGGGGTCGTGACCTGCGCGCTGGATCTGCTGGGGACTGCCGCAAGGATGTTGCTGCGGCTGCTGGTGCTTGCGGCGGCTGTGTAGATGGAGGTGGAAGCCCGAGTGGATCTGCCAAAGTAGAGAGGATGCAGGTGGGGTGCGGCCACCGAGAAGGAGTTGTGCGGAGTGGCAGGGAGTTGGTTAGGATTGAGATTTTGGAGTTAGGATTAGGATCATGGGATTTGTGATTTAGGGGAATTAGTTAGGATTTGGATTTGATTCAGATTTGGTTGTTAGGATTAAATGGGTTTCGGGCTAATGGGTAAATGGGTATAAGTTCGGGTTGTGGGTTTGGGTAGAAAATAGGTATAGGTTCTCAATAGATAATGGGTTCGAGGTATGGACTCGACTAAAGGGTTTGGATAAGCTTAATGGGTAAAGAATCTGGTATAGGATTAGGAGTAGGGAACAATGCAAGAGAAAGAAATGAAGGGAGAAGGAAATCTGCTCAGGAATAACACACCTGCAAAAATATAAATAGTAATAATACTGGCAACACTTAAACACCACATCAGATAAATAATTAATACAATATAGATATTACTAACAACGAGTAACATTATATGACATGATAAATAAATACATGTACACATTTAAATACCAGTATATTTTATTTAAATACCGTACTTTAAAAATAGGGATATTACAGCCGGGAATAGCTTTATCAGTTGTTTGTTTCTGCGCCAATAGTTGAATAAGTAACGGGGCGAGAGGAGGAGGGACTGCAGCTGATTCACCCTCTGTAATAATAGTGTGGGTGTAGCGACGAGGCTTCTTCACCACCCTCTTCCTATGAGATTCACCTTACCGCTTTCGCTTGAAGTGGACGTCAGGATCTTTTTCTTCCACCTCCTCCACTTCCACTTCTTCCATAGGGGCTGTGCCTACCCCACCAGGAGCATCTGCTAGAGCATCAGCACCTACAACTTCTTCAAAGCGAGGGCTTTTGCCGTCCAAAGCCTCACTATCGGCGGTGGTAATATACTCCGAAATGCCTGGCACCCGGACTCTTTTGCCCTCACTCTTCTCGGTGACTTTGTGCTTCAGTCGCTAGGAGATCCACTTCAAACCAAAGGAATTAATAGAAAATCCAGTTGGCGCGGAGCTTGAAGTTCTATACCATAGGCAGAACCCTAAAGTCATCAGTAGGTTTGGGGTTCTCAACGGCATGCACAGCCGTGCCCCGGTACAACTAGCAATGAAGAACCGCCAAGCGCGAGCACCATTAATTAGGCTCCCCATGAAAGCCTGGTTAGTGTTCGAATTATCAACATAAAGTTGGTCATACCCGAATTGACGAGCAAACCGGCTAGGGACGTACAGCTCCTAATAGTAGGTATCCCCGCTCCTGTACACCAAGTGAGAAGTCCGGATGCTAACCAGCCATTCGAAGATTCCCCGGCTCAGTGACGTCTTTCCATCTTCGACATCCTTGAATTCATTATCGTATCCCGCATCGCAGATGTAGGGGAAGCACCAGAAGAGACTATATATGTCGTGCCAGCACAATAGCTTGCGGACCGCAGCCACGTAGGCTCGTGACCTCGGGGATCCCTCAAATCAGTGAAGGTGCGACACCCGCACACCCTCTGGAGGCTCTTCACCAGCTTAAATAATAGCTGGACAGTGAAGAGCGAACCATACCATCAAGTAAGTATATGACAATCCGATCCTAAGGTTCGGTTAGTCACGGGGTAAGATCGTCCCTTTTCCCCTCTTCGTTGCCGTTGGTCTGCAGAAAGCCTCCATCAATGCACGAAGATTTCGCTAAATATAGCACACCATCACCGAAAGAAGTCCAAGAGAGCGACCGTGTACCAGACGAACGGCTGGCAATAAGACAGTGGGGAGGATGACATCACTAGAAGGAGATGGCACCACACACCTCTTCAACCAAACCGATAAAAACCAAACCAAAAGCGCTTTCTAGGATATTGGTTGACGGCCTGATGATGAAAACTCCTGAGAATGTCACCCTTCTCGTAGATGCCATCATCTTCTTCCAGAACAATATCTCCCTGGCATGCTCTTTCATCCTTCAGAAGGTATCTTCGTCTGCAACCCCGCAGTGAGCCGCTTCGGGGGCATCTTCCAGGTTGGAGAACAGATAATTTTTCCAGCTCTTCGAACTACTCGAAGCTCCCTTAGGATTGTTGTGCATGCTCGAGAAGATGTAGAAATGGCACATCAACTCGCGATAAGTCTCGAACAAAGCGGGCTCCTGTTTTTCAAAAGCGCCAATTCTGCTTCGCATGGAAAGTATTCTTCATAAGGGAGATAGCCCATTGGCAAAGCAGAGACTTCCTACATCTCATGCAAAACCATGCCCAATTCGCCATAGGGGTAAAGAAAGTCCCTATAGCTGGCAGTATAACTCGAAGATGGCGTAGAAGTTCGCTACGCTCATCTGGATGTTATAGCAGGTTGCTCTAACAGCCTCATAGAGTCTCAGCCTTTCCAAATCCTCCTCAAAATGGGTCAGGACGTATAGGGTCAAATCCTTCCACCAGGCCTTGGAAGGATGAATCCAGCCTAGGGTCCTAAAGTCAGTTACTGGGCAGTTGCCATTTGACCCTAAAGAACTAATTCCAAAAGTTTGAGCTATAGCTGGATTTCCCCCCATTGGGATATCTTGAAGAACATTTTCGGAGTGAAGACCCAGTATGCAACGAGGGGGACCTGCCCATGTATAGCTAGGAGAGGCAGCTATCAAAATACCCACATGGACTGAGTCAGTAGTCTGGGTCACCTGCCATTTCATCTCTTGAGGCATCATCACGCATTGGAAGAAGGACAGAGGAAAATTGTGCTTGCTAGACGGAAGATAATACTTCTCGCCATTCAGACTAAAGATCCACTGCCCTTCCCTGGTCAGCAGCTGATGATCGGTGTCAGCGCTGCGTCCTCAAACATGAAGTCGGGCTTCCGTTAAATTTTTCGGTCGCAGTCCTCAAGAGGAGCAGTAGTCAGGATACTCCTCATGGTACGCTGATCTCCTGTGTGGATCAGGGCGTCACGGCCAGGAGTGCTCCACTCACTAAACAACGAAGTTTGCCCCTGGAATTGTAGGCTGACATTGCCATCCAAACCCCTAGCCGACCCAAAAAGACTGTTCAAAGGTCCCGCAGTATAATGGACTGCAAAAACAAGAAAAAAAACTATATTAGTCCATTAGCCAAAGAAAAAAGAAGCTAAAGCAAAAGAAAATTGCTAAGGCATAGTTTCACTCTCCGAGCAAAGCTAGCCTAGCATTAGCTTCGCCCCGAAGCTCAACTTCGCAATCTGCATGAAGGCAGAGTGCAGAAAATCACTAAGTGATTAGCCTCGCCCCAGAAGCTTAGCTTCACATTCTGTCACTGAACAGAATGCAAAAACCCTTAGGGCTAACTTCGCTGGAAAGACACTTGTGCCTAAATTAATTCAAAAGACTTTAAAGCCCTCTTTTCAGCTACGCTTTCAAAGCTAGCTTCGCATCCTGTCATTTAACAGAACGTGAACAACCCCAAGGGCTAGCTTCGCATAGAAGTTTGGAAAAAAAATCATTCGGTTTCTAAATTCCAAATCGTGAAATTAAAGGGGAATTAAATCCCCTAAGAATTTGATAGGATTAAATTAAGGGAGTGTAACTCCTTAAGATCACCGGATCACAATGAATCGCTTCAGATTCACCATGAAATAGCCAGGAATTGGCTTCGAAAAGAGATGAAAATCTCTGAAAAAGGAAAACTCCCTACCCGCTATGGGCGTTGGATGATCGGAGGAGGAGAGGGTGCCTCCGTAGCAGAGGTCGTTGCCTCTTTGCCCGTGTGTTATTTGGGAGATATGAAGAACTGAGAAGTTCTGAAAGTCTGAACGGGGAAGAGCAAGGAAAAAGAGATTCGCTCTCTGAAAATTTGAAGCATTTTTTTTTAAGAGAAGGTAATTCTCTCTTTAAGCCCACTGGGCTTTTATAGACATGAAATTGTCTAGCTTCGCCTCCTCAAAAGGAGCGTAGGCGGTCGTTTCAAATTAATTTGAAACGACGCCCTAGCGCCTTCTCCGAGAAACCTTACTTTAGCTCTGCCGAGGGCTAGCTCCGCTGTGAGTTCAGTGTTGACTTCGCCCGACGCTTGGTTAGCTCCACTGAAAGCTGAGCTTTAGCTCCACTAAAAGCTCATCTTTAGCTTCGCAGGAAATTTTGCGCTAGCTCTGTTGAGAGCTCGTTTCTGACTTGGCTGAAAGCCCATCTTTAACTCCGCTAGAAGCTTAGCTCCGCTAAGAGCTTTTCTTTCCTTCTTTGAGAAAAGGCCTATGGAGAAAATCAAGTGGGATCACTTAGTGTACGGTTGCACCAGATGGATTTCTCCCAACCTAAGCCAGTCCATTCCAGTTTCTTCTGAAGTTCAAAGTGAAATATATGGAGCAAAGTAAATGAGCAAAAGTAAAATTGATTGATTCAAATGGGAAGATACATTGATAATACATCAAGATTATCTTTCATACAATAGACTCTTTTCTCCAAAGGCATACAAGTTGTCCTATCTATTTTCAGGATGATAAGTCGTCCCAAGACCACCAGACTAACTTGACACGAAAGGTCTTCCTCCTTCACAGGGCCGTAATCTTTTGCTTAATGGCATATTTTGCCACCAGAAAGTTGAATCTTTCTTAATCAAAATTGGTAAAAGAAGGATCCAAGACCTTTTTGGTGATGTCCGCCTTCCCAAAGTGGATCATCTCAGATAAGTGATTACCAGCCTCTTCCGAAGTGGATCATCTCGTATAAGCGACTACCAACCTTTTCCCAAACTAGATCATCTCAGGTAAGCGACTGCCGGTCTCTTCTCGGAATGCGCATCAGCTATTCCAGTATGTTCCTCTTGCTTACGATCAAAGCTTCGACTTGAAAATCAAGGGGCATGCTTTTATTCTCCTTCATCAGGTCAAAACAATTGGGAGCACAGTATACTACAATGCAAACAGAAATGAGTTAGCATTACATAAAAGAAAAAAGAGGGTGAAATGCTAAGTCAAAGTTTTGTTCTTTAAGCGAAGCTAATCCAGATCTGGCCCTGTTATGCCTTGAGAATGAACTTCAGAGAAGCAGAGAATAGCCTTGCTTGCACGAAAACGTTAGACCGGCCTAGCAGAAACCAGATCTTAGCTCCGCCTAGACAGTTAGGCCGAACAAGCCTTAAAAAGAGCAAGTCCTAGCCTCACCCATATGGCAAGGCTAGACTGGCCTTGAAGGGCACAATCTTAGCCCCACCTATATGGTAAGACTGGCTCAACCTTGAAAAGGCCAAGTCCTAACCTCGCCTGTATGGCTAAGCTAAAACTAGTCTAGAAAAGATAAAGCCTCACCCTCGCCTATATGACAGGTTTAGTAGGCCAAGGCAGGAGCTTCGCCTAGAAAAATTATTCGCCTGATTAGGCGAATATTAGCTTCGCCAGGAAGCTTAAAAAAGGGCTGAAACCCTTCTCCAAAGATCAGCCAAGTGCAGAGATCAAGGGAATTCAAACCCTGAAATAGCTGGTAAAGCTAAGAAAATTAAGGGAGATAAACTCCCTAAAGTCACTAGTTTATTGGTAAAGTCTTTGGATGACCGAGACTCATCAGCTCTTAGTCGAGTAATAACCAGAGTGAGAGTCCCAGCTATTTCAGGGACCTCAATTTTCTTGCTTAGGCAATGAGGAGATGTCATGAACAAACTTTTCAGAAAAAGAAAAGTATGCTTCTCTGAGAAGGACTTCAAGAGTCCTATTTATAGGCCTGACTATGCCGCTGCCACTTCAAGCTTAGAAGCACGGGTGAAGTTAAAGCATTTAAATGCTTAGCCTCGAGAAAGGGAATAGTCCCCCTCGTGAATACACATGAAGTTAATTGAACTTCAAAAAAGGGAATAATCTTCCTCGTAAATGCAGGTGAAGTTATTTAAATCTTGGAAAAGGGAACAATCATTCTCGTAATTCACAAAAGCGGTTAGCCTTGGAGAATGGAACGTCGTTCCATCATAGCGAGCACAGGACTAGCGCTGGCAGAGCACTGAAAATCCAACCCTGTTTGGAAGCAAAGCTACTTCAAGAAGCCCAAAGGCAAAGCTACCTAGAAGTGCGAAGCTACATGGAAGTGAATCAATACAATTCCTCGGCGAACCTATTCCAAAGCAGTTCAAAGTATTTCGAAATCTGAACCAATCCATTGCAAAATTATAAAAACTTTAAAGGGAGTCTTGTTGACACTCTAAAACGATAAAACTCTCACATTTATCTTCAACCAGTTTTAACGACGTCTAACTTATTGACATTTATAAAAGGTAAGTAGAAGATAAGCTGACGACCAGGGACAAGGCATCGACTTGGACCTTACTGATCCAGTGAAGTAGACAATAAGTCAACGTTGTCTTTGAAGAGCTCTAAGCGGGCCTACGATGCTAAGTTAGCTTAACACGTAGCCTTACATGAGCCCAAGGGGATAGCCTCTGGCCTCGCTATGGCTCCAAATAGAGCTAACTTACAGCTTCGCCCAAAGCTTTGTTGATAGCTTCGCTATGAGGCTAATCATTAGCTTCGCTCGAAGCTCACAATTTAGCCCTGCCAGAGACTGATCCAGGAGCTTCGAGCTAGAAGCTTTACCCCTTGTTTCGTTCGGTTGAATCTTAACTTCACACCAAGCCTTGAAGGTAACTTCGCCCGAGGTTATGAGCTAAGTCTTACCTTCACGGAGGACTATGAAGGTAATTTCGCTGAAGCACTAAGCTAAAACTTAACTTCACATGACTTAGCTCTGCAGCATGTTTTACCAGGATATCAATTGACTGTTTCATATGGGAGATTAATGGATGAACCCCACTAATTTAGTGGGATTAATACCATTTTAAGTGGGCAGTTACACCCGCCAATTTCGTCCCACATTAAGTGGAGACAATTAAGCCACAAACAGCAGGGAGGCATTCGCACGAACCCTCTAACTTTGCTGGAAGCTCGCAAACAGCTTCGCTGCAAGGTCATTTGTAGCCTCGCACGAAACTAAAGACTGATTTAGCCTTGCTGAATTCAAGGGGGCGGTTACACCCCATTTTGGCTATAAATAGTCCCTTACAGATACAGGGGCGGGGAGGGATAGAGAGGAAAAAAAGGGGCTAATGGGCTAGAGAGAAGAGAAATTCAACCAGAGATTCTAGAGAGTGTTCTCTTGTTCTCCTGCTTCCAAATACTCGATTTCTAGAACCAAGCGAGAGGGGAATCCTACTAGGAGGCAGCTTAATCGTCTGATCGATTGCATCGTCAAAGGGATAAAGTGATCGCGCGCTGATCAGAATTCTACCGGCATACTTTCCCAGAAAACACAGAGGAGATCTACTTATAATTCTTCTTTTTAATTACTTGTAATCTCGCTCCTCTACCTTTTTGTAAGTTTTCCTACGAACAGCGAAATCTTCGATGGAAAACAGTTACATGACCCTGATATATGATGTTGTAACTCTGTATTAACTCACCTGATATCGACATGTTAATTACCTGACACTGATATGTTATACTTGACACCTGATCCCTAACACTTGATATCAGACACTAGTACTTGACATGTTATCACTTAACACTTGATCCCTGATACCTGAGACCTGACACCTGATAATTAATATGCTATCACTTACTTGACATGCTTTCACATGGTACTAGTACACCTGACCTGATATTGTGACACCTGACTGGATTACTATTACACCTGTATTATATTTCTCATTCATGATTATCACTTTCACGGGGACTTGGCATAATTATTATATAGTTACCAGACATTTGGTACTTCTGAATTCCTGTGCTCCTAAACTCTTGTATACTTAGTGAAATCACCTAGAGGGGGGTGAATAGGTGATGGCTATACTAATGGTCAAATATTGTAGATTTAAAAACTAATCAACAATTAAAAGAACTTGCAAGTAAATAGGCAATTAATAGAACAAGTAAAAGAGATATAGAGTTTAGAGAAAAGTGGACAATCGCAAACACGAAGATTTTTCCGAGGTTCGAGCCACGCTCTACGTCCCCGCCTTCGACACACGAAGGATTTCCACTATTGGTGATCCCACTGGATCGTTAATACAAGGACACACTTGTCCTATCTCTCGCGGTGCCGCAACACCAACTTGGAGCAACACTTGCTCGCTTGAGGCCGATGCCTCTACAACTTCTCACAATGAAGAAAGAGGTGATCAACACTTGACCACACCAAAAAGGCTCACTTGTACAACCCTACAACCAAGATGATGAGATGATACTTTGGGATTGTGTAGTGCACAAAGACTAGAGAGAAGTAGAGGATTGCTTCAAGAAAAGGGTTGGAAATTTTGGCTCAATTGAAAATCTTTTGCTAAAGGCTAAGCTTTTGAAAACTTTAATTTTTGCTTATAAATCTTGTGTTTTTTGTTTGTAGAAGTCTCCCACTATTTATAGGGGATGAAAATTGACCTACAGAGCTCAAAAGAGTCGTTGGGGAGAATCCCAACAAAAATCTGTTCAGAAAAATATAGCTGTTGGAGTCTGTCAGAACTTCTGACTGAAGTCGGTCGACCAGGTCGGTCGACCGTCAACGGTCGGTTTTCCGACCGTTGAGAAGCCGGTCGACCGGGACGGTCGACCGCAGTCCCAACCAGAGAGTAAGTCTCTCTGTCGGTCGACCGGTCCGATCGACCGGGAAAAACAGAGAGCATTGTAAGTGCTCCCGGTCGACCGGTCGGTCGACCGATGTGCACACATGCACAGCAGTGCATGTCGGTCGACTGGGCCGGTCGACCGGAAAAGGCAAAAACTTTTTTTCCCAAAGACTATTTGAAGATGGTAAATTTTGATAAATGTTCTTTGGATAGGGGACTACAAAATAGAGTTCTAGGACTTGTAAAAATCAGGGTGTGATTATAGACCAACACCAAAAAGACTTGAACTATATTTTGACAAAAAACCTTTTTCCAAACAAAAACTGTTTTTCCAAAAACTTGTTTTTCCAAAATGATTTTTCCAAACTTTGATTTTCCAAAACTAGGTTAGAAATTTTGATATGAAAATTTGTTTGTAGGCATGAAGCAATATGAAAAGTGTGTGTGTGACAATCCCAAAATAATCTACCTCTATCATCTAGGTTTTGACAAAATGAACTAAAAATTCTAACTAAAAAGAAAAATACAAATCTTGAAAGTCTTCATTCTTGATTGATCCTGGAGCGCTTCTATTGTGCTGGGCTCGGGGATCCAAATCTTTGCGGCGTCTAAAAGTGTGAGTCTTGTGTTGGAGCCGTCAATTTCCCTATGATTTTTACCTGAAACTTATTTAAACAAACTTGTTAAAAACATAACTAAATATGGTTTGTTATCATCAAAATGTCGGGCTAATGGCCTTTGGGCCAACAATCTCCCCCTTTTTGATGATGACAAAACATATAGAGTTATCACAGATATTTTGGGTGGAGACTTCAAGTGAAGCTCCCCCTTAACTCATGCATATCCAAAAATGATCATGATAAGAGATACATATGCATAATCTAGGCATATAGGATAAAGAAATGATACACATGCCAACCATCCATGCATACCAAAAATACAGAATTTATAGGTGTATGCATACATGGTCACCTCCATCCATCCAATACCACCAACCTCCAAAATAGGTGATTGGGTCAAATAAAAGCATAGAGATATAATAGACACAAATACAACCAATCACATACGCCATGGAGATAGAAAATAGAACTGCCATAAAATAAAGAAAAAACACATGTTATGTTCATACAAATGAGAGGTTCATGCCAACCTCAAAAACACATGTCCACAAGCAACAAAATACACATGTCCAAATACTACTCCAAATACATGAAAAACACAACCCAAAATATAAAAACACATAATAGCCCAAAAGTCTCTCAAATGTCTCTCCCCCTTTTTGACATCATCAAAGGGGGGAATCACTCCTCATCCGAATCAGAGCCGTCCTCATCCGAACCATCCTCCTCAGAACCATCCTCAGAACCGTCCTCATCAGAAGCCTCCTCATCAGAATCAATCGCTGCTGTAGCTGGCTGAGGTGCTGGAGGAGCAGGAGTCCTGGCCGGAAATGGAGGTCTGGTAGGAGGAAGTGGCCGAGCATGCGCTGTGGGATCAGGAGCCCGCACCTCATGCCTCAGAAAGAATGCGCCAAGATGTGACTCCAAGTAACGGATGGAATCATATACATAGCCCATGTCATTTCGCAGGCCCTGGTAGTGCGCAGTCATCTCCTCAGAAAGTTGCTGACGATGTGCCACCATTTCAGCAGAAATCTGTGCGCGATGCTCCTGCATCTCAGAGGATAACTGTGCACGGAGCTCCTGCATCTCAGAGGATAACTGAGCGCGGCGCTCTCGCATCTCAGAGGATAAAATAGAGTATAGATCGGATGGAGCTGAAGAGCCAGAAGCAGAAGAAGAGCCTGGGACATGAACATCTAGAGAATAGGCTGCTGCTGGGGAGCAGGATGACGTACCCCAACACACATCCTTTTAAGAAGGGTGCTGTTGATGTCAACAGAAGGTTCACTAGACCTTTCAGAAGATAGATCAAAATGGAGTTGCTTCAACAAATGAGTGATGACCATTCCAAATGGCAAGTACCGAGTAGGGACAAGGATATGGTCAGAAGTTATAAAGGAGATGATAAGCTTGGGGATATTTATTCTAATGCCTCGCAGAAGGCAGTAGATAATCAAAGGAACGGATCCCCTTGCATGGCTATACTCTCCTGATTTAGGCAGGAGATTATAGAAAATAATCTTAGCTAGGATCTGAGCTATAAGGGTATATCTTCTAACTTCCTCATTCCTAACCAGACCGGGGTTATCATCCCCGTGAAGCAGAGTGGAAGCGGTGAGGACAGACTCACCGTCCGGATATGTAAAATCATGTAGGTCTAGATTGTAAATATCTAAACCCCCACAGGGGAGGTGAAGGAGATGGGAAAATTCCTGAAGAGAGATGTCTATATCTTTCCTAAGAACTCTAGACCTAATTCTATTGGATTCAAAAGAGAGATTTGTATAGAAATATGGAACAAGTGAGGGATAAACAGGCTCCCTAATAGTAAGAAAATTTCCAAGAGAGTTAGCTTCTAAAATGTGTGCTAAATTGAGATGTTCAAAGTCGTTAATTACCACACATCGCCCAGAACTAACATTCTTAGCAGAAAAAACAATATATTTATACTCGGCTTGAGATGAAACAAAGAGGGGTGAATGAGAGGAGGTTTGGGCTGATTTTCCCTTTTCAGACGTAGTCCTCTTTGACATGGTGATGAAATAGGCTAGATCTAAGGAATAGAATTGAAGGAAAAACAAAGAAAATTGCAAGATCTAGAGAAGAGAATTTTACCTTGAAATTTTGAGGAAAAATATGGAGAAAATCCGACAAATCTTCTGAAAAAGTGAAGATCCAGGCCTGAAAGCATAGATCTGAGAAATATTTGGAGGGATTTTGAGGTTTGATGGAGTTTGAGAGGGTTAGAAGGAGTTAGGGGAGTTAGGGTTATGGAGGAGGTGAGAAAAGAGATGAAATGGCGGATGAAAGAGGAGAGAGAGGAGTTAGGGCTTAAATAGATCGGGTGAAAAAAATCTGGGTCCCCGTCGCCCGGTCGATCGGCCGAAACCCGAGACCAAGCCCACTACAGTCGGTCGCCCGCCCAGTCGACCGGCTAAAGAAAAATTAAAAAATTTAATCCAGGCTAGAACGGTCGCCCGCTCCGGTCGACCGTGCCTATGCCAGGCTGATCGGTCGACCGGTCCGGTCGACCGGTGAGCAAACCATTTTTTTTTAAAAAAATTTTTATTTTAAATAACCTTTACAGCAAACATGTATATCTATCAAGTTTAAAAATACTTTAATCATTCTTGCTATAAAAAATAATTTATTTTTTTATTTGTTATTAAATATTTATTCTTATTTATTAATAAAACAATAAATAAGAGATGTTGAAGCCGAATACCCTGTGAAGGGTTCTCAACTTCTCCTCATCATTCCTCTGGATAAGAGTTGAGGTGCGCAATTGCCATCTCTATTTATTTGCTCTAAATAAATTGTTTTAAATAAATCTTTATTATTGTTTTGACAAAATACATATACAACAAAATCTAGGCATGTGGACAAACATCATATGGCATATAAACATGAATATATACTTAATCATGGCATAGGTATTAACAAAGTAGAAATGCAAGTTTACACTAACACATATCATAATAACATAAAAGTAAACTAGCAATCCTATGCATATATATAAAAGAAAAACTTTTATGTGGAGAAATTACCAAACCAAAGGCATTCTCCAAAAATGGGTGCCTCTATGATAGTGATGCAAGCGACGATATGTTCGTTGAGCATTGATGCATCCACCACCCGGGCACCATCTCCCCCTAAGTCTTGGAAGAGGATAACCCACCTGCATCAATTATTTTTGGTGTGTCTTTTGGTACCCAAATCTTTTTGGGTCCTATAGGGTTAGTATCTTGTCGAACCCAAATATTTTTATTTATTATGTTTAGCTTAGCATAACAAAATTTTTCCAAATGGCCTTTGCGGCCACAATGAGTGCAAGTATAAATTCTACCACTACCATACATAAAAACATGTTTGTGTGTGTGTGTGTGTGTGCATGTTTGTGTGATTTTGAAGCATGTTGATAATGAGTGTGCTTCCCTTGGAGTATTCCTGTGGGAAACCTAGATGCAAGTTTGTTCATGTCAAAAGCACACTTCTTTAAAGTAGTATTCAAAACTTCAACTCGCTTTTGAATCTATAAAAATTCATTTTTATTGCAAGTGGAAATTGAAAATTTTCCTTTACAAGCTAATTTATAATTTTCAAAATCCTTTTTCATCTTTTCAAAAGAATTTTCTAAAACATTTTTCTCTTGCAAAACATGTTCAAGTTTAATTTTCAAAGAATCATTTTCCTTTTTCAATTTCTTATTTTGAGCTTGTGAAAGTTCATATCTACTTTGAAGCTCTTCAAAAAAATGTGCAAGCTCATCCATGGTTAAATCATCATCATCTATAGAGTTTTCTAGATATACCTTGGTAGCTTCCTCACCTTGTGCCATGAAGCACATGTGCGCGGCGTCGATCTCCTCTTCGGATTCTGACTCCGTGTCATCCCATGTGGCCACCATCGCCTTCTTCTTCTTTGGCCCATTCTTGGAGGTAGTAGCTTGTAGAGAGGGGCACTCGGTTATGAGGTGTCCCGTCTTCTTGCAATGATAGCAAGGACCCGGTTCCTCTCTCTTTCTTTCAAATCTCCCTTGAGGTTTTCCTCTTCGGAAGTTGCTTTGCCTAACTTTCTTCTAGAACATTTTGCCCACCTTCCTTATGAGCATGGCAAAGTCTTTATCGTACTCCTCCGATGAATCTTCCTCATCATGGGTGGATGGAGTGGTTTTGAAAGCAAGGGCTTTCTTCTTTGGCACCTCCCTTTCTTCTTTAACTTTCATCTCCATCTCATGTGTTTTGAGATTACCGATGAAGCCGGAGAAGTCCATCTCCTCCCTATCGTTGAGCTCCTTGAGGGTGGTTGCCTTGACTTCTCAAGATTTGGGAAGAGCTCTAATGACCTTCCGGATCTTTTGGTTATTATCAATTGTGTCACCTAAAGAAGATAGAGCATTAGTTATCTTGGTGAAACGGGTGGGCATATCATCAATACATTCATTTTCAAGCATGTAAAAATTCTCATATTGAGAACGAAGCAAGTCAATTTTGGATCTCTTGACTTGAGACGTTCCCTCATGAGTCACAATAAGAACATTCCAAACTTCAAATGCCGATTTACAATTAATGATGCGTGAGAGGTCATCTTCATTTAAAGCTTGGGTTAATGCATATTGGGCTCTAGTATTGGCCTCATAGTCCTTAGTGGTATCTTCGGACCATGTTCTCTCATCGGTGAGAGGTTCAATGAAATCTTTGGTGATGGCCCTAGCAACTCTAACTCCTAGGGATTTTAGAAAGAGGTTCATTTTGACCTTCCAAATAAGGAAGTTCAAACCATCAAATTTAGGTGGGGACTTGCTGCTAGAAAAATCAACAGATGCCATGAATATAAGTGAAATGCACAACAAATAGAAATACAACAAATAGATATAGCCAAATATAAGGGTTAGGCTCTGATACCAATTGAAATCACCTAGAGGGAGGGTGAATAGGTGATGGCTATACTAATGGTCAAATATTGCGGATTTAAAAACTAATCAACAATTAAAAGAACTTGCAAGTAAATGGGCAATTAATAGAACAAGTAAAAGAGAGATAGAGTTTAGAGAAAAGTGGACAATCGTAAACACGAAGATTTTTTTGAGGTTCGAGCCACGCTCTACGTTCCCGCCTTCGACACACGAAGGATTTCCATTATTGGTGATCCCACTGGATCGTCAATACAAGGACACACTTGTCCTATCTCTCGCGGTGCCGCAACACCAACTTGGAGCAACACTTGCTCGCTTGAGGCCGATGCCTCTACAACTTCTCACAATGAAGAAAGAGGTGATCAACACTTGACCACACCAAAAAGGCTCACTTGCACAACCCTACAACCAAGATGATGAGATGATACTTTGGGATTGTGTAGTGCACAAAGACTAGAGAGAAGTAGAGGATTGCTTCAAGAAAAGGGTTGAAAATTTTGGCTCAATTGAAAATCTTTTGCTAAAGGCTAAGCTTTTGAAAACTTTGATTTTTGCTTGTAAATCTTGTGTTTTTTGTTTGTAGAAGTCTCCCACTATTTATAGGGGATGAAAACTGACCTACAAAACTCAAAAGAGTCGTTGGGGAGAATCCCATTCTCCCCAACAAAAATCTGTTCAGAAAAATATAGCTGTTGGAGTCTGTCAGAACTTCTGACTGAAGCCGGTCGACCGAGTTGGTCGACCGTCAACGGTCGGATTTCTGACCGTTGAGAAGCCGGTCGACCGGGACGGTCGACCGCAGTCCGAACCAGAGAGTAAGTCTCTCTGTCGGTCGACCGGTCCGGTCGACCAGGGAAAAACAGAGAACACTGTAAGTGCTCCAGGTCGACCGTTCGGTCAACCGATGTGCACACATGCACAACAGTGCATGTCGGTCGACCGGAAAAGGCAAAAACTGTTTTTCCCAAAGACTATTTGAAGATGGTAAATTTTGATAAAAATTCTTTGGATAGAGGACTACAAAATAGAGTTCTAGGACTTATAAAAATCAGGGTGTGATCATAGACCAACACCAAAAAGACTTGAACTATATTTTGACAAAAAACCTTTTTCCAAACAAAAACTGTTTTTCCAAAAACTTGTTTTTCCAAAATGATTTTTCCAAACTTTGATTTTCCAAAACTAGGTTAGAAATTTTGATATGAAAATTTGTTTGTAGGCATGAAGCAATATGAAAAGTGTGTGTGTGACAATCCCAAAATAATCTACCTCTATCATCTAGGTTTTGACAAAATGAACTAAAAATTCTAACTAAAAAGAAAAAATACAAATCTTGAAAGTCTTCATTCTTGATTGATCCTGGAGCGCTTCTATTGTGCTGGGCTCAGGGATCCAAATCTTTGCGGCGTCCAAAAGTGTGAGTCTTGTGTTGGGGCCGTCAATTTCCCTATGATTTTTACCTGAAACTTATTTAAACAAACTTGTTAAAAACATAACTAAATATGGTTTGTTATTATCAAAATGTCGGGCTAATGGCCTTTGGGCCAACACTTAGCCCCTAAAAAATGGAGACTCCTGATACTATACTCCTGTTGATCCCCGTAATTAGATAATCATGAATATAGAATTACTGTGAATACCCTGTGGACATTATCACTGTATAATCTGTAATAATTGAGCAACTTACACCGGGATGGGGAAAACTGATGAGTATCGATGTAGTCTCCATGTTTATGATGGTATTAAACTATCGCGCGACCACATACTTGGATTCTACCTGGAGGCCACCAGGTGTTTCCGTAGGGTGTACTAGCAACCCTACTCCCCTACCTACCGGGTGTGCCATAAGCCCCTAGGCTTATTCCTGCGGGAGTGGTGACATCCTATTCCGTTTGGGCGTAAAATAAGTCTCGGTACCTATCGGTACGTTCTGGCTCAGTACCGGATACTCCTTGATCGTTATCTTGGGCATGTACAGGACCCATTCTAAGTATGGTTCATCGATCTCCATCAGTTTTTGATAACTTATTCTCCGTCTGCATGCTGAGGTATGTGGAATGGGACACATACCGCTATATGCAAATCAGATGAGTCTTAATAACATAATAATAATATGCTCCTGATATCTAACTAGCTATACACTTGATCTATACTTGGGAGACCTGTGATACAATATATTATTCTGCTCATTACTTACACATAATACTTGAGCTACTTTGTTGAATTACTTGATTGCTTATTTTTGGGTTTCCATACTGTTTCATTATTCTATTATTGTGAAAGTAAATTCAGGTTATATAAACTCATATTACAGTAACGTGAGGTATAGGGTATATATATGAGAGTTTCCTTGTTTGGATTATTCCTTCAACATACTAATCTCACGGATCGGTAATGTGGGCATGTATAACTGGTTTTCTTGTCTTTATTTCATATTCATATGTGCTTATATTCATGATACACCTTTCCTATACACGTGTGCCTGATATGCATGCCACTTGGCTTATCATATGTACTCACTGGGTTACTTTCTGACAACCCTGGATCCTCATGTCCAGGTCCTAAAGTCTGAATCATGGTGGCCTTATTGTAGCCAATCAGAATGCGCAGCGGATCCCTCCGTGGCGATCAGAGTGCAACAGAAGCTTGGGCATCGTCGTAGCTCTTCCTCCCAGCTCTTCTCCTGATTGGCTCTCAAGGCCTCTTTTGCTGCTCGTGAGCATCTCTTCGTATAATGTACTTTTGTATTTTCTAGTGATGTAATATTCCTATAATATTATATCACTCTCTGTGATAACTATGTACTTGTACTTTTCTGTTGGAATGTATATTACTACTGTGCTTCTACACTCTGATTCTTGCCTTTACTAATGCTTAGCGTATATATGTGAGGGTATTTCTGCCCTGCATATATACGTCGCAGTGACGTCTCTGTACCCGCGGGATCGGGGCGTCACGGGGTAGTATCAGAGCCTAGATTCTCACATCTTTAGTACAACCAGACCCAGCAATGGCCCGATAGTCAGGCGATCATTCTGACCTCCTCCTCAGCAGACGATATGCGGATACTGCCTGAAGCCCGGATACATCCAAAATAATTGTCGAAGGGCGAACGGGCTGTGTTTGGCATGTGGATCTGGTGACCATTCATTAGGTGTTTGTCTGTTTAAGAAGACGTGAAATACTACCCCGGCACCCTAACACTTCCAGCACCACCACCGGGAAGGAACCTCCAGCCCGTTGGCAGAAGAGCTCTACTCCCTCCCCAGCAACGAGGAGCAAAAGTTGGAGCTGATCATGGGAGAGGCCAAGCTTATAATTTGTCAGCAGAAGAAGCCGAGGCGTCAGATGTGATAGTGGAAGGAGAAGGAGCTTAGTACCCAGAACAGGATCCCTGAAGATGTCACTGTGACCTCTCACCCCAACCTTTTGTGTCCTGAGTTGATAATCTTCCATACCCTTCATACTTTATCATATTATCATCGTTGACCCTAATCTCTTCCGTGTTCACCTCCTTATAGAAATTTCGAGGATGAAATTTTTGTTAGGTGGGTAGATTGTAGCACCCCGTTCCCAGGATACGTTTTCAGATACGTGTCCCGATTTTTTTGACTATTTTGTTTCAATTTTCTTCCAGTATTTATTTTTGGGTTGTGATTGCTTATGTTATTTGGTATCAAATCTGGATTCTCAGTCCTAGAGTTAGCCCTGACCTGGACCAGGAACCCGATACCAGCATATTGCACGATTTGACCTTTCTGGTAGTCCGATTTGACCAATTTCAGTTTCAAATACTGTTTCCAATATTTTAGATTTTTCATGATTTTCTGGAATTTTTCAAAATTATTCTGCAAAATCATCAAAACCGTTATCGATCTGTATCACTGACCAATTCTCAGATTTTTAGTTTTCAAGTGGAGTTGAATTTTTAAAAACGCCATACTACTTCTTAGAATCTCATTTTTATCTAAATACATTTTTAGGATTTTCTTAATTTATCAAAATTTGACTAGTTTTGATGTCGACCGGTATCGTCGGAAAATTTCAGGATTTTTAATTTGAAAACCAAATTGAATTTCTCAAATCCGATTTCACCAAGCAACTTAAAAAATAATATTTTCTATTTGAGAATTTTTGGGAACGTTTCTGAAACAGTCAAATTTTACCTTATTTAAATAATAATATTATTTTCCTTTCTTTTTTTTCTTGCTTATTCCTTCTCCACTCCTTTGCTTAATACTCCCAGGTTCTTCTATTAATTTAATTATTTAATAATATATTTATTCATCAATTTTCTTATTTCTTTTCCTTTTCTTTATTTTTCCTTGTCCTTCCTTTTCTTTTCTTTCTTTTTCTTCTTTTCTTTTTCCTTTTCTTTCCCCCCACCTGCTCCCTGGCACCCCTATGCCCTGCTAACCACAGCAATACTAGCACCAGCAGCCATCTCCCCCACTCCTCCTCCCATACTCTCTCTCCCCCTCTCCTTCTTTTTTTCCCCTTCTTTCTTTCCTTCTTCCCATCTTTTCCTTTTCTCCTTCTCTCCCACCAACACACTCTCTCTCCCCTTCTTGAATGGCCGCCGCCTCCGCCAGCGTCAACCCGAGTACCGCCGCCCCCTAGCCGGCGCTGCCGCCTCCCCAAGCTCCCCCTTCTCTTCCCCACTTCCCTCCTCTTCAAACTCCACTCCATCTACTCCTAAAAACCCATCACCATCAAATTATTTTTCTTCAAAATTCACCATCAAATTTCCCAATTCCTCCACTCTCACCACCACACTACCATCTCCTCCTCCTCCTCCAACTCCCCAACACCACCATCTTCAACCAACACCACCACCATCAACCGCCACCACCATCACCTTCAACAATGACAACAATCACAACAATAACAACAACAACCAAAATCCCCACACCCCTCCTCCCCTGGGCCTAGGCCGCCCTGCCCCCTACCCGCAGCGTTGCCACCCAGGCTGCCGGCGGCGGCCAGAGCCGCCGGCCTGCCACCCTTTCCCCTCCCTTCTTCTTTCTTTTCCTTCTTTTCTTCTTTCTTTCTTTCTTTCTTTTCCTTTTTTCCTCTTTTACCCCTCTTTCTTACTTTCCCTATTTACCCTTTCAATTATCCCACATTTACCCCCTCCATTTCCAGCCAACCCCTCTCCTCTCTCTCTTCTACAACTCTCTCTAGCTCTCTTATTCTTTTCTCTCTCCTCCTCTCTCCTCTATAATTCTCTCTCTAAAAATAATAATTATATCTATATTATATGGATTAGTAGTGTGCACATGTTTATGGTGTTTTGGGATTTTATGATATTTTTCGGTGATTTTAGGCAAGTACTCACTTTATGTCTGCGAGCAACTCTTGTGTTTTGGAGAGTACTTTTCTTGTGTTGTTTCATGCCTTGCTAATTCTATTCTAGGGCTTGATATAAATTAAAGTGAGTGCTTTGTTATCATCAATTCATATTTAGTAACTGCTACTCTAGCGTTTATTGTATGATATATTGATATGTGAATGTCTTGTTACTACCATTACATGCCTAGCAATTGCTAATCTACCTTTTAATACATGATACATCGTTATACAAGTTGATATATGATATGCGAGTGATTTTCTAAAATTAACATGTTATATGAATGCCTGTTGGACGTTATTATAATCCATTGAACTGGTATTATATTTGCATTGAATATGCCTAGATATGCTCCCGCTTCGCTCGGCTTCACATAACTAATTAATAGATTAAATTATTACTGTTATGGATATTGTTGATACTTAAAAAAGACAAGATTCTTATTGGTCCGAACAATATCTAAACTTGTTGACATTTACAAAAGACAAGTAACAGACGAGCTGAAGACCAGTTTTCATCCATCTCCGAGGGACAGGGAAGCAACTTGGACTCCACTGATCCAGCAAGCAAACAGTGAACCCGGATTGTTTCTAAACAGACCTCAGCAGGTCTAAGATGCTAGCACTTAGCATCACATGAGCCCAAAGGGATAGCCTCGCTTGAGAGGCTAAGATCATTCAGCTTCGCCTTGAAGCCATTCAAAGATCCGCCAGGAAGCTAACTTATAGCTTCGCCTAAACTGTCAAAGTGCAACTTCGCCAGAGGAAGTCAGCTTCGCCCTGAAGCCATTCACAACTATGCAGAAAGGGTATATGGTAGCTTCGCCACAGACGACATCTAGCTCCGCCGAAGAGCTTTCTTCGGACTTCGCCAGATACTGCCTCCAGCTCCGCTGTGAGTTCAAAGCGGGCATCGCCGCTGCTGGTCTGCTATGGTCAACCTTTGACCAATCAAATCTCCAGATGAGATCGGATCTAATCGGGATTAAATCTAATCAGGATTGAGATCAAATCAATCAAGATCAAATCTGTGATCAAATTCGGCAGTTGATTGCCACAATCTCTTGACTCTTCTAAAATGAGTAAGAAGATCAGGGGAAATCCTCCAACGATATGGAAAGGATCAAGACAGATCAAGAGGATCAACCGACCTACCATTTCTAGCTTCACAGAAGCTGATCCTAGCCTCGCAGTAAGGCTACTTTCTAGATTTAAACAGATTTGATTCAATCTATTTCTATACTTACAAGGGACAATTATACCCTTGCTCTCCTTATAAATAGCCCACCAGGGGCACAAGGAGGAAGGGGGGAGGCATATACGCAAGAGAGAAGACTCCACAAGCAGAGGCTTCTTCACGACGCACTGTGCGCTCTTGAATTCAGAGACTTTTAGAGAATTGCTTCTCTATTCAGGGTGCTGATACCCTAATACCTTCTTCTCAAGGAAATTTTCGGAACCAGACGAGAAGGAATTTCTAATTGAAGACGGTTTTGAGAAGTAGCAAGAGGGTTCTACCAACCTTCTGTTCTCTGATTCCCCGAACCAGGCGAGAAGGGAATCTCATCGCTCGCATCATCAAAGGGACAAAGTGGTCGCCTGACCAGACTCCTATCGGCACACTTCTCCAGAATCTCTGAGGAGATCTACTTGTAATCTTTTTAAGAATACTTGTAATTTAGCTCCTCAAACTCTTTTTATTGTAAGTTTTTCCCCTTTGCAAATCAATGGAAAACAGATATGGTTGTGAAGAGTTTGAAATATTTAACTGTACTGTTCTCTTATACCATGTTACATAACCGGATGATTACCTGATATATGATATTGTAACTCTGTATTCAACTCACCTGATATCGACATTTTAATTACCTGACACTGATATGTTATACTTGACACCTGATCCCTGACACTTGATATCTGACAACGGTACTTGACATGTTATCACTTAACACATGATCCCTTACACCTGAGACCTGACACCTAACAATTGACATGCTATCACTTACTTGACATGCTTTCACATGGCACTAATACACTTGACCTGATGTTGTGACACCTGATTGGATTACTATTACACCTGTATTATATTTTTCATTCATGATTACCACTTTTACGGGGACTTGGCATGATTATTATATAGTTACCAGACATTTGGTACTCCTAAACTTCTGTGCTCCTGAACTCCTGTATACTTGAACCCCAAAAAGAGAGACTCCTGATACTATACTCCTGTTGATCCCCGTAATTGGATAACCATGAATATAGAATTACTATGAAAACCCTGTCGATATTATCACTGGACAATCTGTAATAATTGAACAACTTACATCGGGATGGGAGAAACTGATGAGTACCGATATAGTCTCCATGTTTATGATGGTCTTAAAGTGTCGCGCGATCACATACTTGGATTCGACCTGGAGGCCACCAAGTGTTTCTGTGGGGTTTACTGGCACCCCTACTCCCCTGCCTGTCGGGTGTGCCATAAGCCCCTGGGCCTATTTCTGCGGGAGCGGTAACATCCTAATCCTGTTCGGGGAGATAATAAGTCCCGGTTCCTAGCGGTACGTTCTGGCTCAGTACCGGATACTCCTTGACCGTTGTTCCGGACATATACGGGACACATTCTAAGCATGGTTCGTCGATCTCCATCAGTTTTCAATAACTTACACTCCAATCTGTTTGCTGAGGTATGTGGAATGGGACACATATCACTGTATACAAATCAGATTAGTCTTAATAACATAATAATAGCATGCTCCTGATATCTGACTAGCTATACACTTAATCTATACTTGGGAGACCTGTGATACAATACATTATGCTCACCACTTACACATAATACTTGAGCTACTTTGTTGAATTACTTGATTGCTTATTTTTGAGTTTCCATACTATTTCATTATTCTGTTATTGTGAAGGTGAATTCAGGTTATATAAACTCAGATTACAGTGACGTGAGGTGTAGGGTATATATATGAGGGTTTCCTTATTTGGATTATTCCTTCGACGTACTAATCTCACAGATCTGTAATGTTGGCTTGTATAACTGATTTTCTTGTAGTTATTTCATGTTCATATGTGCTTATATTCACGATACACCTTTCTTGTACACGTGTGCCTGATATGCATGCCACTTGGCTTTATCATATGTACTCGCTAGGTTGCTTTATGACAACCCTGAATCCTCATGTCCAGATCCTAGAGTTTGGACCATGGTGGCCTTGCTGTAGCTGATCAGAGTGCGCAGCATATCCTTCCGTGGCGATCAAAGTGCAGCAGAAGCTTGGACATCGCTGTAGTTTTTCCTCCCAGCGCTTCTCCTGATTGGCTCTTGAGGCCTCTCTTGCTGCACTTGAGCACCTCTCAGCTTTTATTATGCATATCTCGTCATATAATGTACTTTTGTATTTTCTGGTGATGTAATATTCCTATAATATTGTATCACTCTCTATAATAACTATGTACTTATACTTTTCTATTGGAATGTATATTACACTGTGCTTCCGCACTCTGATTCTTGCCTGTACTGATGCTTAGCGTATATATGTGAGGGTATTTTTGCCCTACGTATATATGTCGCAGTTGTTGGCCCAAAGGCCATTAGCACCAAGTTTTGATGATAACAAAACATATGTAGTTAAGTATTAACAAGATTGTCTAAATGGTTTCAGGTAAAAACATTGGATGATTGACGGCTCCAACACAAGACTCACACATTTGGAAGTCGCGAAGATTTAGATCCCAGAGCGTAGCACCCTAAAAGAGCTCAAGGATCAAACGAAGTTGAGAAGACTATAATACAAGATTTGTATCTTTGCTTTTTTCATTTTAGTTAGGATTTATAGTCTATTTGTCAAAACCAAGATGATAGAGGTTGATAACCATGGGATTGTCACACACACACATTTGATATTGATTCATGTTTTCAAGAAAAATTTTATTACAAAATTTCTTACCAAGTTTCAGAAAAACAAAGTTTGGAAAAATCGGTTTTTGGAAAACAAGTTTTTGAAAAAATAATTTTTAGTTTAGAAACAGAATTTTTATCAAAATATAGTTCAAATTTTATTGGTATTGATCTATGATCACACTCTGGTCTTTCCAATCCCTAAAACTTTATTTTGTATCTACCCATCTAAAGAAAATTTTATCGAAAAATTTTATACTTTAAAAAGCTTTTCAAAATCTATCTTTTGGCCTTGTCCGGTCGACCGCACAGTCGACCGCTGGCAGAGCAGAACTGCTCTGTTGGTCGACTGGGTAGTCGACCATCATGCACCAATGTGCATGTGTGCACATTGGTCGACTGACCCGGTCAACCGGCAGAAAGAGCAGAGCTTTCTATTTGTTCCGGTCGACCGGCCCGGTCGACCGACAGAGAGTGTTCACTCTCTGTTTGGGTTTCACGGTTGACCGTCCGGTCGACCGCTTTCCCAACGGTCGAAAATTCGACCGTTGGCGGTCGACCGGCCCGGTCGACCGCTTTCCCAACGGTCAAAAATCCGACCGTTGGCGGTCGACCGGCCCGGTCGACCGGCAGCAGAAAAGTCTGCTGTACTGGCTGCCAACGGCTATATTCTGTTTTGTTTTTTGTTGGGACTTCCTCCAACGGATCTATTGGCTTTTCTAACCTAGTTTTCATCCCCTATAAATAGTGGGAGTGTTATACAACTCAAACACAAGATTTACAAGATTAAAATCAAAGTTTTTCAAAGTTTAGCCTTTTAGCAAAAGATTTTCATTGAGCCATATATTTCCAATCCTTAAGTATTTTAGCTTGAAGCTTTCTCCACTTCTCTACTCGATTCTTGCACTACACAATCCCTAAAATTTCACCTCCTCATCTTAGTTGTAGGATTGTGCACATGAGCTTAGTTTGTGGTCAAGTGTTGATCACCATTTTCTTAAATTGAGAAGTTGTAGAGGTTGCGGCCTCAAGCGAGCTAGTGAGCTATAAGTTGGTGTTGCGGCACCGCGAGAGAGGACAAGTGTGTCCAAAGAGTTTTAGTGAGAACTTGTATTGACGATCCGGTGAGATCAAGCATAGTGGAAATCCTTCATCGTGTTGAAGGCAGGGACATAGAGCAGTGGCTCGAACCTCGAAACGTATTCTCGTGTTTGTGATTGTCCACATCTCTCTAAACTCTCTCTCTCCTTTACTTGCACTATTATTTGTCTACTCTCTTGTAAGTTTTTTTTATTGTTGTTGTTTATTGTTAAATAGTTTTTTAATTCGCATTATTTGCCACTTAGTATAACCATCACCTATTCACGCCCCATCTATGTGATTTCAGCAGTGACGCTCCGTACCCGCGGGATCGGAGCGTCACACCACCCCCTCCCCTCTCCCCCAGAGCTTCCCGCCCCCTTCCCCAGAGCTCCCCCCTCTGCTGCACGGAGTTGGCTGAACAGAGGGGAGGGGAGCTCTGGGGGAAAGAGGGCCAGGGGAGAGAGAAGGAGGGCGAGGGGGAGTGTTGGGAAAGGGGGGCCAGGGAGGTCAGGGGAGCGCAGGGGAGGAGGGAAGGTCGGAGAGGGGTAGGTCGCAGGGGAAGATGACGGAGGAGCAGGAAGAGGGAGGGAAAGAAGGAGGAAGAAGAAGGGCCTTTTGGACATTTCACTATGAGTAAAATTGTAAAAAAAAAAATAATAATAATAATGTCGCGCTTGTAAATATTTGTGGGATGCCTTTCTCATTTTTGGGGGTGGCAATATCTGTTCCCTTCCCATGGGAGTCAATTCCGCTTTTTGACAGGGAATGTTTGGATTCAATAGGAAAATCGGAAATGGGAAGTGAGAAAACTTCCATTTTTCTTGTTTGTTTTGAACCAAAAATCAGAAATGGAAAAATCTCTTTTTCCTTTTCCTTTTCCTTTTTACACTTTTCATTTTTTCTTTTTACACTATCATTTTCTCACTTGCAGGGTGCTACAGTTAATTTTATGGTTGTAAATCTCACTTATATGTATTAAATATATAAGTTTTAAATATTACAAATGTCAATTTTATTACTGTTTAATATTTATTTGACAAATTTATTATGCATTTTAATTTCTAATAGCAGATTTATTTTAATAATATTGGTATTATTTAAATCACCAAACAGTTAATTTTGTGTTCAATTTTTCCGCTTATACTCTCAAACTATTAACCAAACACCGAAAAAAACAGTATACTTTTTCACTTACACTTACACATCACGATCAAATAAGGGAAAACTTACTTGCGAAAATCTCAATTTTTCATTTACACTTTCACTTTTCCATCTCATTCCCACTTTTCTTCTCACTTGCAGCAAACCAAACAGGCCCTTTGAGATACCCTAACCAAATCCGAAACAAAACACGGCCCAGTTTTTGATGAACTGCAACAGCTTGTTTTGTTAACCTAAAAAACACGCTGATTCGGTTGGGTTGCTTATAACTTTTTATACCGGTTTAGTTGAAAATCAGTGCCCCTCGCTCAAAAATATTATTCCTTTTAGGGAGAAAGAAACATGACGAGGATTTCATCACTGTGCCTTGCAGGTTGCAGCTATTTATATGGTGTTTTCTAAGGACCCGTAAAATTGACACCGAGATCGATGAGCAATGGGCATATGGCCACAAGGCTACTGTAGCACCCCATTTCCGGGATACGTACCCGGATATGTGTTCTTATTTTTTTGACCATATTGTTTCAAATTTTCTTCCAATATTTATTTTTGGGTTGTGTTTGCTTGTGTTATTTGGTATCGGATCTGGATTCTCAGTCTTAGAGTCAGCTCTGACCGGACCGGGAACCCAATACTGGCATACTGCCCGATTTGGCCTTTCTGATAGTCCGATTTAACCGATTTTAGTTTCAAATACTGTTTTCCAATATTTTAGATTTTTCATGATTTTTTGAAATTTTTCAGAATTTTTCTGCAAAATCTCCAAAATCAGTGTCGGTTGGCATTGCTGACCATTTCCCGGATTTTTAGTTTTCGATGCCGACCAATTTCTAGATTTTTAGTTTTCAAATGGGATTAAATTTTCAGAAACGGATTTCACATTACTTCTTAAAATTTTATTTTCTATCTAAATACAATTTTTTTTGATATTTTTCTAAATTTATCAAAATTTGACCGATTCTGGTGTCGGCCGGTATCGCTAGAAGATTTCAGGATTTTTTATTTGAAAACTAGATCGAATTTCTCAAATCTAATTTCACCAAGCATCTTAAAATAATATTTTCTATTTTTGAGAATTTTTCGGAGCGATTCTGAAATAGTCAATTTTTACTCTATTTAAATAATAATATTAATTTTCGATCTTTTCTTTTCTTTCTTTTTCCTTCTCCACTCCTCTATTTTATACTCCCAGTATAGTCTAATAATTTTATTAATTAATAATATATTTATTTATAAAATTTTCCTTATTTCTTCTTTTTCCTTTTTCCCTTTTCTTTTTTTTTTTTCCTTTTTCTTCTTTTCTCTTTCTCCTCCATGCCCTGCACCCCAACCACTCTGCCGCCCATACCCTGCAACTCCAGCAGCAGTAGCAGCTGCAACTCTAGCAGTAGCAGCAAGTGGGGGGGGGGGCATCCCCCTCCATTCCTCACCCATTCTCTCCCTCGCCTTCTCCCATCTTTAAATTCCTTTCTTTCCTTCCTTCTCCTTCTCCATTATCTTCTATTTCAATCTCTAACTCCAACACCATCACCCAACCCCTCACCACCACTGCCTCCACCACCTGAACCACCACCACTGTCGCCCTAGCCGGCGCCACCGCACCCCTCACCGCCCTACTTCCCTTCCCCACTTCCACCATCCCCAATTTCCCTCTCCTTTTCTCCAATTTCAATCAAACCCATCACTTCTCCACCTTTTTCTTCTCCAAAATTCTCCACCAAAATCCTCACTTCCTCCACTTCCATCACCACTCTATCATCTCCTCCTCCTCCTCCAACTCTCTACCATCTCCAATAACCTCTAACCACCACCAACCACCACCATCAACCACCACCCACCACCTCCTTCAACAACAAACAACAACTACACCAAACCAAAACCCCACAACCTCCCACCTTCGGCCTAGCCACGCGCCACCTCCTCCCCGGCGGCGCCGCCGGTGCCGCCCAGGCCGCCGGCCACCTCCCACCTCCCATCTCCTTCTCTTTTTCTTCTTTCTTTCTTTCTTTCTTTTATTTCTTTCTTTTTTCTTCTTTCCCCTTTTACCCCCTCTTTAACCCCCTATTTACCTCTCTATATTTTCCATTATACCCCTCTCATTTATTTCTTTATTTCTTTATTTCCTTTTCCACTTTTACTTTTTAACAATTCTAACAAAACTCTTTCTTTCTCTCTTTCTAACTAATCCTCTCTCTCTCCTCCCTTATTTTTTCTAATATATATATATATATAATTATATGTATATATAGTATGGATGAGTAGCTTGCTCGCACGTGTGAGTGGATTTCTGGGATTTTAACTCGGTATTGCGTCCGGTGTTAGGCGAGTACATTTCTTACTTTATTACCATCATTTCATGTCTAATAATTATTATCTTACTTTTAATATATGATGTCTCTTTATGTAAGTTGGTATATGTTATATAAGTGATTTCTAAAATTATCATGTTTTATAAATAGCTGCCGACCGTTATTATACTTTGTCGAACTGGTATTATACCGGCTATGCCTAGATCTGCTCCCGCTTTTCTCGGCTTTGCATAGCTAATTAAAAGATAAATTTATTATTATAAATATGGTTGTGAAGAATTTGAAATGTTTATACCGTTCTCCTATACCATGTTACGTGACCGGTTGATACCTGATATTTGATATTGTGACTCTCACCGACATATTAGTTACCTGATACTTGCCATGCTATACTTAACACTTGATATCTGATACCGGTACTTGCCATGCTATAGTTGACCCCTGATATCTGACACCGGTACTTGCCATGCTATATTTGACACATGATATCTGACATCGGTACTTGCCATGCTATATTTGACACATGATATCTGACACCGGTACTTGCCATGCTATACTTGACACTTGATATATGACACCAGTACTTGCCATGCTATATTTGACACATGATATCTGACACCAGTATTTGCCATGTTGTCCTTGACACTTGATACCTGACACCTGATATATGACACCTGACAATTAACATGCTATCACCTGATATTAGCACACTTGACATGATATTGTGACACCTGATTGGTTACTGCTATACCTAGCACCTGTATTACATGGCATTTTCATGATTATCACTCTTACAGAGACTTAGCATGATTGTTATACTGTTACCAGACCTCTGGTACTCCTGTACTCCTAAACTCCTCTGCATCTAAACTCCTGTATCCCCTGTACTCATGTCCCCCTGCACTTTTACTCTTGTTAATAGCACAGTCAGACCGGCATCCGACAGAGCATGCCTGGTGTCGGGATGACGAGGATGTATCTCATAATCGTGCTGGCGTCCGACGGATCCTGAATGGAACTAAGTGTCACACGGAGCAAAGTGCCACACCATACACATGGTGGGGGCCACCTCTTGAATCTGTGGGGGCCACCTCTAGAATCCATTACCCACACAGAGCAAAGTGCCACACAGCAAAGTGCCACACCACACACGTGGTGGGGGGCCACCTCTTGAATCTGTGGGGGCCACCTCTTAAATCTATGGGGCTACCTTTTGAATCAACCCTCAGAGCAAAGTGCCACATGGAGCAAATTGCCACACCACATACGTGGTGGGGGCCACCTTTTGAATCTGTAGGGCGACTTCTTCCCTCCTACCTGTGCCGCCTGGTGTTAGCGTGATAAGTATTCTCAGTCCATGTTAACATCCACACATACTTGTATGATGATAACACCATGAGCATATGTTATTTGGTCTCTCCCATATTCGAATAATGGTACCTGCATATCGGAGTTCAGATGAGTTCTACTGGAAGTGCGGGCTCCAGTGTGAACTGTCGGTGTTGTGGAATGCCGGTGGGAAAGGGACAAGAATAACATAAGAAGATAACACCCAAACAGTAATAATATTAGGAACGTGTGATATTTGGTCTCTCCTTTGTTCGGGTCCTGGTACTCATATATCAGACCTGGGTAAGTTCTACAGAGTGCGAACTCTAGTATGGATTATCGGTGATGTAAGGCGCTGGTAGGGGGCGATTGAAATATCAAACGGTACTGATTATTATTATTGAATAACTTAAAAAGCAATATCTTTATATTCCAGTTATAGTGTTATGTCCTGAGTTGACACCTTACTTTATAACATATGATGATTACTCCAGACACACTATAGTTCTGTTACTCATAGAGCAACTCAAGTTGTATAAACTCAGACGATGACGACATGAGATATGTGGTATATAGATGAGGGTTTCCTTGTTTGGATTATCCCCTTAACGTATCAATCCCGTGAATCCATAATCTGAGCTTATATAACTAGTTTTGTCCATACTTGTATTTATCACATGTTTAACTTATTTACCGCATGTTTATATGTACCTAAGCTCTTCATACTGCCTTCTATGTATGTTTTTAGTTTCAGATTCATCGATATACATGATTTACTGTCGTTCTTTTAATTTTCCTTATATTACTTGTCATTTCCTGTATCTGCATACTTGGACCACATCACTTGATCATGTACACGTGTGTCTGTTATGCATGTCATTTGGCTTTATTATATGTACTTGCAGGGTTGCGTCTGACAACCCTAGATTCTCACGTCCAGATCCTAGAGACCGGACCTTGGTGGCCTTGCTGTAGCTGATCAGAGTACGCAGCAGATCCTTCCGTAACTGTCGGGGTGCAGCAGAAGCTTGGATCATCGCCGCAGCTCTTCCTCCCAGTTCCTCTCTTGTTTGATTCTCGAGATCCCTCTTACTGCTCGTGAGCACCTCTCAGTTTTTGTATATCTCTTCATATGATGTACTTTTATATTTTCTGTTGATGTAATATTCCTATAATATTGTATCATTCTCTGTGATAACCATGTACTTGTACCTTTCTATTGGAATGCATATTACCATTGTGCTTCCGCACTCTGATTCTTGCATGTACTGATGCTTAGCGTATATACGTGAGGGTATTTCCGACTTGCGTATATACGTCGCAGTGACGTTTCCGTACCCGCCGGATCGGGGCGTCACAGCTACCCAAGGCCTGCCCATATTTTTGAAATATGTTCGTGTAGGTACATGATCATAGCCCGCCCAATTGACCCGAGACATCACCCATGTGCAATCCCTCTCTCTCCAGTGGCGTGCGCATGATTTTAACTAAGTCGAGGCGGAGACATTATGACCTAAAATTGAAAATATCATAAAACTGAAGAATATATCCCAAGTTTCAATATTACAAAAAACATAGAGGGTGACCACTTTAAATTACAATACTCCTCCTCGAGAGGCCATGTTCTGAAATCGTTGAATGATGAATTCATTGACAATACTTGTCAAATATGTCTTTTTTAATATATGCCACCAAGCAATCGTTCATCAACTCATCACCCATCCTATTACGTAGTGAATTCTTGATAAACTTTATTGCAGTTGCAATGGGTAATAATTGTGTCAGCTTCATGAGCAAATATACCAAATGTTATGTTTTATCCTTCTTCAAATGAATCATTTTTCAGCAAGCTCACCAAAACCTTTAATTTCAAAAAATTGCTTGCTGGGGGTGAATATCAAGAATATAATTATCAAGTTGAGAATCAAATGCAGCAAACTCGATTGAAGAAAAGTCTGACGCACCTTAAATCGAATCAACTTTCTCTTATCAAAGGCGGAGAATGAATCAGTTGGACTCAGACAAGCTATACACAATAACAACTTGGTGTTCACTTCATTAAATCAGTTATTCAACTCTTAAAGTTGCATATCTATCACCACATAAAATACTTCCACACGATAATGATAAAGGCTTTTACTTTCTTCAAAATTGCAAAATGATCTCCCTCGAATAACAAATAAGTCTGACATACTTGCGACGATTATATGATGCTTCCCACAAAATAAAGAAACTTCGCCAAAAGAGTTTCCCAATCTTTATCTCTCATCTTCTATAAAGTCTGCTTCGAAAATTTAACAAGATTCATGGCATTCACAATGTCTCGATCTTTTCTATGTAATGCTTTAGATAAGTCATTTATAATTCTCAAAACCATTTTCATCTTTTGATACAGACCCTCATGTGACGTGACCATGCTACTATTTGAGTGCGCATAACTTGCAAGAGAAAGTCATGATAGTTCTGTTAATAACTGCACGCTTAATGTAGTTGGTTGTAAATTAATGGCTCTAGCTAACTTGGGAAAACTACAGTGCACTTAATGCAGCTGGAAATGATATTATCTTTTTCTTAACGATGAGAACCCACAAACTCTTGTGTAGAAAAGTGCATAGACAAAATATTTCTCTTTACATATGCTAAGATCAAGGTGTCTGCTATCATTAGGACTTGACTCGATGGTAAGAAAGTTGGGTTAGGAAATGGGAGGTCCCAACTTCAAAATCAAGCTACAACTTTTTTCCAAAAAAACCAAAAAAAAAAAAATTAAGATGTCTGATCAAAGTACATATGATTCTTGAATCTCTCATGGAGAAAACCTAAATTTGAAATGTCCCTCAAAGTCAGACTATTTATTTTACGCATTAGTTCAATGTGTCCTCTTAAATAGCTTTGTTTTAGATATTAATTAAGCGCGCTACTCCTTCCATCCATCTCATCTATTTACATGCATTTATATAAGTTTTTGTATCTGGCTTATTCAAAACTCAAAGTTCTCCAAAATGTTAGATTTCTATTAGCAGCACATTTTTTCATTAAATGAAAATGTGACTCGCTTTGATATATAGGTCGTGGACAAGCTACTCATCTTTTATAACCTTTGTAAAAACTCTGCTATTACACATAACTCAAAACTTTTTCCATGTCTTTTCTCTTTTATTCTTCCTTTGCTATCATTATCGATATCAACACTAACATCTTTGCTACCACTAATATCAACTTCCCTTTTTCTCCTTTGCCAAGAGAGAGAGATGAATGTACGTACTTTGGACTATTACCACCTTCCACTCACAAAATTGAAATATATGAAAAGTTACTTGCTTATTAAAAGCTAAGACGACGACGACGAAAAGGAAAAAGTTTACAAGAAGAGAAGAAAAAAATAACATTGAAATTCTTTTTTAAAAGCCCTAATGTATTTCTTTTGCAAAGAAAAGTGAAATCCTTTTGTCTTTCACAGGACAATAACAATATTCTTACATTAATATAAAACAAGAAAATAAAGGAATTATAAATAAGGGTCACTCTTCCGTTTAAAGAAGAAACGCACCTCTTGTTTCACAAAGTATGTGAGGCTCGCGATTCTTATGTTCAGTGAGAAAACGTGACCCTCGCGTTTTATGGAGAACGTGACCCATGCATTTTATAGAGTTAAACATGACTTTCGTGTTTTATGCAGGGAACGTGTGGCTCTTATCTGAAATACTTTTTGACATCCTATAGAACGTCATCTAAAGTTTTCGAATTCGTGGTTGACTTGGACGGATTTTGAAATATTTTGGACTTTTTGTGGCTGTACTGGTAATCTCTTTATCCTGTCGTGATTCTATCTTTGTAAGTGTATTGTTAAACTATTTCGAAGCACAAGAGAAAATCGTCCAAAAGTACAGCTGAAACTTTTTCTGAACTTTGATTTGTTTGTCAGTGCACTGTTTGAATCGGTTGAGTCATCGATTTCTTTTTCCAGTGTACTATCAAACTGTTACAAAAGAGAGACCTCAGTCAGTATTATCGGGCTTAAATGCACATCTTGTGTTTGAGAGAATGCAGCTCCCATGTGAAACGCGACCATTGCATTTTGTGACTTTGGACCGCGACTTTCATTTATGAAGATGCAGACTTCATTTGGTTGTCGCGTTTGAAACGCGATGGTCGCGTCGGAAGCTTCGAGACGCGATTCTCGTTTAAAAAGGACGCGGGCTTCCCAACTGCCACATGTTAAGCTCAGATTAAGCACCGAGATTCGCGTCGTGAATCTCAACCATTCAATGGTCTATAAAAAGACTCATGGTCTTTCAGAAGTCAAATCATTTGACTCTTCTTCGTTCTTGAACTCAGTGTTCAAGACTAACAAATCTTTCTAAGCTTTCTTCTTCATCTTCTTCGAAGATAATCAACAGTCACAATGGCTTCTAGGAAGATTTTTTTTTCTATGAATTTAAAGTCATTAGTGCTAGACCTACTCAGATTGGTCACCATCCAAGTAATACAATCAAGGCCTACCTCACAAAATGTGTGTAGTGTCTATGTCTAAGACATTACACCAAACATGATCGTCATAGCTAAACGTGTGGATAAGACCTGACAATGCTAGATAATAGATTGAGTTGTATTATCAACTCATTTCATGTTGTATGGGTGTGGATGTGGTTCAGCCTTGAAACCTATTTTCTAAAGAGCTGTCTTGACAATGATGTTCACATAACTACCCCTATCTGTCATCATTTTTAATTCTTTCCCTTATGTATAATATAGGTATGAAACATACTAGACTTACGCCAGTCCTTATCTCTAAATGTTGTTTGTGAAAACCTAACAACACCCAATTGGATGCTAGAAACTCTAACATGAGAATCAGTGGCGTTACCAGTTGGTTCATAAACTATTTTCTCGATCTCATCATCATCGCTTTCCCTAACTAGAAGGTTCCTAAAGGGAAACTGCGCGTCAACGTGACCATAGCCTTGAAACGTAATGTACTGACTACCCTTGACAGATTCACCTATCACAGACTTACTCTTAAGGTCTCTTGTTGTGCGCATGACAACAACCTCTCTGAGGAATCCACCAATCAGGTGGAGACTTGATGCAGCCGGAGACGTAACCAACACGACAAGAACAGAGAACAATAGAGAAAAGTAATCAACACAGTATTTAACGAGGTTCGGCAACGTGCCTACGTCCTTGGGGCAAGGGAGGAGAGAGATCTTATTGATTCGGCAATCAATACAAACTAATACAGAGGGATACTTGAGGGAACTTTGAGGGATACAATACATGAGGGCTCTAACCCTTATTTATAGCCACAAAGTCCCTAGGTTTAAGGAAACCTCGGTTAAATTCGATCCCAACCAGAAAAGGAATCCAAATCCAGAAAGGAAAGCCAAAACGCGTCTGTCGGTCGACCGGTCGGTCGACCGACCCATGTTGACGGTCGACCGGGCGGTCGACCGGACCCAACCCAAACTGAGAGCAGCCTGCTTTCAGTCGGGCGACCGCTCCTTACCACAGTTGACTGCGCAGTCGACAGGGCTAACCCTGTGCATGTCGTGCACACCGGTCGATCGTGCGGTTGACCGACCTTCTCCACCGGTCGACCGTGCGGTCGACTGGGAGCTTATCCTGGCCTGCTCAACGCGTCGTCTTGCTCCTTTGTCTTCCGATCTCTGTGCTACCTTCTTCCATCTCGTCTCTCTCCTCTTTCCCTATAATTTTCCACATCGGTGAAGATTTTCCAAATCTAAGCTGATCTCCAACGAACTCCAATCTATCACCTGGCGAAATCGAACACGATCTCGGTGAAATCGACATACAATCTCGGCTTAAGCGTCCCGGACAAAATCGACACACGATCTCGACTTGAAATCTTGTAGCTCAGCTATCAACTGGGATGCACCACACATGCCTTCCCTACACTTCACCTTAGGAGAACTTCCATACATGCCGATCACCGAACGTATCTCCTACTCAGCAACTACATGACCTCACGAAGAACTCATCATGAGTCTACACAGACTCTCCAACTGACTGGCTCTATCCAGTCTACATGTTTTCAGCTGACGGTCCAACCAAGTCCGAGTAGAACACACCGAACACTATCATCGGCTTCAACAAACTGGATGCACACCCTCTTATGCAAGCTCAACCATCTTCTTACTAGAAGATCAACTGTTCATCGAGATCATAATGCTTCACCTCTACGTGAAGTCCAACTTTTCACCTCTACGTGAAGTCCTATTCACCTTCTCGAGAACCAAATAGCTTCATATGGGTTGCATCACCAATGTGTCTGCGCCTTTACGGCTGCCTACGTACCTTGCCCAAAGGATCAAGCCAACCGTAGTTCATTTGAATGAGCTCCATTAAGCTCAAGCACTTGTACCTGAATCTTCAGCAGCGAACCTATCTGGCTGAATTATATGAACCTCCTTACTGCCATCATGGAGAACAACGACCTACAACTTGAGCTTGTCGTGGTAACAAGCTTGAGATTCATGTTTCTTCACCCATGTGCATGATTTTACCTTGATTCCAATGGCTGCAAACAATTTGACATTCTCATCAATGTCTTCAACCTATTCAGTATCAACCCTGGCTACATGATCTCCACCCGGTGTCACATCCGATGAAGTCTTCACTGATACCAAACCAACTGGAGATGGTGGAGTAGCATCAACCCCACCCGTTGCGATACTTCCTTGGTCTCCATCCTCTCCACCTGCTAAGAGACGGTAGACTTCAACACTGAAGTCTCATCAAACGTGACATGGCGACTCAACACAATCTTCTTGTTTTCGGGGTCTCATAACCTGTAGCCTTTCATATTTCTCTTGACATCCAAAAACACAAACTTCTTTGCTCGCGGATTGACTATGCCATCTTTGGTACTGAACTAGGTCGGACTTTTAAATTCTCGCAGCAAACCATGATCTTGAGCAGCTTTTCCAGACCAAATTTCTAATGAAGTTTTACCTCCTATCGCGGTCGATCCATTTATGAGATGGCTAACATACACAATCGCCTCAGCCTAAAATAATTTGTCTAATCGTGCATTAGACAACAACCACCGAACCTTCTCCAGTAAGGAACAGTTTACTTTCTTAGCCAACCCATGTATACCTTCTGTGAAGTGAGTACCAATACCAGTGTTCTGGCCAAATCGTAGGAATTGGTTCATGTCTATTTCAACATTGGGTCTGTTTGGATTTAAGGAATTGGTGTGAAGTGAGGAAGTAGGAAGTAAGATTTATTTCCTTTAGGAAAAAGGGAAATGAGTAGTAAATTTTCTGGTGTTTGGATGGTTGTTGGGAAGTGTGGTTTGGAAAATGTTTTGTCGTTTCCGGTGTTTGGATGGTAATGAAAAGTGGAAATGGAAAAGTTGACCGCAAAATAATATTAAAATAAAAATTAATTATGAAAAATAAAAAATAGATTGTAATTAGAATGCAAGTGAGATTTACATGACCAAAAAATTAACTGTTTTATGCTATAACTTATTATAAATGAGATTTACATGACCACAAAATTAACTGTAGCACTCTGGAAGTGAGAAAATGGTTGTGTAAAACAGAGATGAAAAAGGGAAAAGGGGGTTTTCTTATTTTCCTTTTCCGTGCTTGGATAGATAGGGAAATGAGCAATTATACTTCCCACTTCCTCACTTCACTCCGATTCCTTACATCCAAACACGCCCATTACCAATCTATAACTCCTTAATATTCCTACCTATCTACTTTTTCATTCTTCTTTCCATTTCACCAACATATCTAGGGCTTCACACCTTTGTCTCAAGGGATATATCCAACAATGCCTAGATAAACTATCAATAAAAGAGATAAAGTACCTGTGACCTCCAAGCGATACAGTCTTAGCAGGTCCCCAAACGCTTACGTGAACACAATCAAAAAGACCTTCTGAGCGGTGAATACTAGTGCTGAATTTCACATTTTTCTTGTCCAGAACGCTATGTTCACCAACCACGTTGCAGGTAATAGCACCTTCTAATGATCCCTTCTTTGTAGGAGCTTGCAAAGACTTTTCATCTCCATGTCTGACCTTCATCTGCCAGACCTTTGTGCAACCATCATTTGAAGAACTAGAAGTTTCCACCTGACCTGTAATAGTACTACCCTTCAAGTAGTAGAGATTGTTCCAGCGGATGCCCTTCATCACTACCATTGAGCCTTTGATCATCTTGAGAACACCATCTCGTATAGATATTGTAGGTTCACCTGGAGGGGGGGTGAATAGGTGATGGCTAATCTAATGGTCACTTAATGGTAAATGATGCAAATAATGCGGAAGCTAAAAGCAATTATGACCTAATTAAAACTTTTACACTAAACACCACGTATAACCAAAGAGTGTTGCCGAATTCCCCGTGAAGGGCTCTGGACAAACTCCTCTAGATTCCCCTTGAATTGGTTTAGGTGCCGCGTTGGCTCTCTTGGTTGAATACAAGTGTTAGCAAACAATCCCACGCAAGTATATCAATTAAGCACAAGGAATATATCAAGCATATAATGATAGACAATAAAGCAAGCAAGATATAAAAGAGACAAAGAGAGAGAGAGAGAGAGAGTGAGCAATCGCAAACACAAGGGTATGTTTCGAGGTTCGAGCACACTTGCTCTACATCCCCGCCTTCGACACACGAAGGATTTCCACTATGCAAGATCCCAATGGATCTCTCCTCGGTGCCGCAACACCTACAAGCCCTCGGACTCCCTAGTCCCGTACACACGCAAGCTCACTAGCTCGCTGAGGCCGCACCTCAAAACAACCGAGTCCGCACCCGAACTCAAAACAACGCGGACACACACGGCCGCCTCCTCAAAGTGACAAATGAAGTCTTTGGTGATCACAACACTTTGATCACCTAAAAACAATCTCACTACAACACTCCTATATGATGAATAGATCAATGGATGCTCAAGTGTTTGTGTGAAAAAACAAGGAAAGAATCTTTGGTGAAAAACTCAAGAAAATCTCTTTTACACTCTTGATAAACTCTCCTTTTAATTGGAAGTATTGGCTCTAATTTTGTGGAGAAAAACCTCTGGAATGAATGGGAAAAACTGGCTCTAAGAGTCTCCAAAATCTTAGCTCCAAACAATGACCAAACCCCCAAATTTATAGGCCAGAAAATATAGCCGTTGGGGTCTGTCAGAGCTGCCGGTCGACCGCCAACGGTCGGATTTCTGACCGTTGGAGCCACGGTCGACCGGTGCGGTCGACCGAACTTTCCAGAGAGCACTGCTCTCTGGAGCGGTCGACCGGCACGGTCGACCGACGACCAGTACACAAAGGCATGCACGTTTGTGCACGTCGGTCGATCGACCCGGTCGACCGACTTCAGGACTAGTCGACTATAAAGGTAGGCAAGTCGACTAGCTGAAGCCTGAAAATAGTTTTCTGGGATTAAAAGTTTATCTTTTTGGCTTAAATAAAATCCCAAAATACATAAAAATCTACAAAAATAGTTTAACCAATATACTTTGATATACAAACATGCTTGCACAAAATCAAGGCATGTTATAAAAGATTGGACTATTTTTGTAATATGGAAATATTTGGCTCAAGATAAAAAATGTTTTTCCAAAACAATATTTTTCAAAACATATTTGTCAAATCTTCATCAAATACAAAAATAAGATATACTTTTAAGGCATAGTGTGTATGGATATGATCCACTACACAATCATAATGAAATATCCATGTTTTTGTCATAAAGCTCTAAACTTGGTTTTGGTTAAAAGATAAGTACATGAGAAACACCAAAAACCAAACTTGTATTTTTTCAAAATGAAAAATCTTTTCTAAACCAAAAAATCTTTTATGAAAAGACAAGTAAATCAAGAGTGTGTGTGTGATATAAACTTAAGCAATCCACCAACTACTCTATCCTTTACATTTTATCTAAAACAAAAACAACAAAATCTTATACCTAGATACAAGTCTTCATCTTCTTGAAGTCTTCACTTGAAGGCTTCTCATCTTCTTGACTTGGTCCAAACTTGATCCAAAAGCTCCTTGGATCACACCGTACTAGCTCCAAATCTTGATATTTTGTCCTTTGTTGAGCTATGCACCTACTAAGATCTTGATAATGAATCTGTCACTAATTAAACACAAGATCATTAGTAAACATAACTTCATGAGTTGATCATCATCAAAACTAGGGTGATAGGCCTTTGGGCCAACAATCTCCCCCTTTTTGATGATGACAAAACTCATGAGGTTATATATGCATGGATTAAAATAAAGCTTCAAGGAAGCTCCCCCTTAACTCATGCATAACACAAAATAATAAATATATGCAATGAAGCTCATGAACATGTATGCAAATGATGGAGACGAAACAAAGTAAATCTTTTTCTCCTATTTGCAAAACAAAACATATATGCATAAATAACAAGGAAGACAAATACTACTCCCCTTAAGCAATGAAAACATGCATATATACTCAAATACTTCTCCCCTTTTTGTCAATCATCAACAAAGGGTTCAAAGTAAAATCAAATCAAACAAATTTTTCTCCCCCTTTTTGTCAAAAACAAAGAGATCAAGAAGGGGTTAAACAAATCAATCAATAAAGATTTATATGCGATATACATTCATGAAGAGGAAGACGCTAAGTTAGCTTCCCTACACATATACATTACATGAAAGAGGATGACAAGCCTTAATTCACATAACGCATATTATGTAATGCATAAGAGGAGATGTGAAGCTCCCCCTACATACGTATATCATATAAAGAAGAGTTGTCAAGTTCCTCAATTTATAATATACTCAACATGAATCCATATGTAGAAGAGATGTTAAGCTCTCCTTGCATATAGGAAATACATACCAAAACATTTTTTTTTAATTTTTCTTAAACAAAATTTTTAAAGGTATCAGAGCTTTTGTAAAACAAACAAATTTTAAGATACTAATTGAAAATAATCATTTTTGTAAATCAAATTGATACCAATTGACATTTAACAAATATGAAGTTGAAGCATATTGATATCAATGGTAAACATAATGATCAAAATATTTTATTTTTCATCAAAAACTTTGTGCTTTTTAAAAAATGTGAACCAATTGAAAGTTAAGCACATGAAAATCATATATATGTATGAAATGAGTATACCAATTGAAATTGATACATACATATATAGAAAATAAAATATGAGTATATACAAAATAAGTTCATATTGATACCAATTGAAACTATTCAATGATACCAATTGACATAACAATAAAATCAAGTGTATATCTCATAACCTACCACCCTTCATATGCACAAGGTAAAAGATTTTCAATGAAGCATACAAGGCATAATCGCCCATCCATCCTCCCATAGATGGTAGGGGTTTTCAAAAATAGATTTGAAAATAAGCTTAGTTTGAAAAACTCTACCAAATGAAGAGATTGCACTAGTTAATATGAAAATGTTTTAAAACTAGTACAAAATCCTTCAAGTAAGGAATAAAGCAAAAATATTTTTCATGAAACACAAGTAAATCACATGGCACTAAAAACACTCTAATATCCATGAAGTTCATAAAATTTTCAAAAGAGGTGAGTGCACTAGTGTTATGTGGAACATGGTATCATGAAAATGTCAATAAAGCTCAATATTCTTTTAAAATCATCACACAATTTTCATTAAAAACAAAATTTATATTTCAAGAAATATGTATGTTTTGACAACACAATAGTATACATACATATCTCTTAAACACAATTGAGTCCATATAAATAGATTTGCATTAAAGGCAAATGACTCAAGAGGTATACATGTATATCTTAAAGTTTGGCAAAATACACATATACATGAAATGAAAACACATGATCATGAATCAAATCCAAAAAGAGAATACAAGTTTAAAAACGTATGTATCATCAAAACTAAGCAATACAAGCACATTTCATGAGTTCAAATAAGCGTTCAAGTACAAATATAAATAGATTTATTTGTGGCTCACAATATGTTCAAGTATAAATCCTAGTGTTGATAAAACTAACATATAAACTAATATTCAAATCATGAAGCATCAAATTTTGAGAAAAATAGAATCATGTGTCAATCTCAAAAATTATTTGAAGAATAAATAACTAGTATAAATTGTTTTTGAAAAACTAGTTAAAGATCCTTCAAATATATCAAATCTTATGTTTTCATAAACATAACTAGATACATAAAAATTTAAGCACTCATGGTCTATAAAGCTCAAAAATGATTTTAACAAAAGTGTGAGTGTTAAACGATCATGTAACTAGTATTTTTATGAAAATAGTCATTGAAGCTCAAAAGATCATAAGTCATATTTTTAACAAAAACACGAAAAATTATTTTTCATCAAAACACTAATCTTCACGGTATATGTATGATTAATCCAATCCTAACAATACACATGCATATCCCAAATATAAAAGAGTCTATCAAATGTATTTGCATGAAGGCAAGAGACTCACGGGTATACATGTATATTTATTAGATTTGAATTAATAATACATATACATGAAGTAAAGCATAAAAAATTGGCAAAGCATGTATAAATGAGAGAATCATCAAAACTAGCCTATACATGTGCATATAGTGGGTACAAATAAGCATGAAGTGCAAAAGTAAATAAAACAAATGTAACTCACTATTTGTACATGTATACATGCAAGCTTTGATAAAATCTACATTTAAACTAGTTCATACCACATGAAGCACAATAAATCATAAAACATGAACATGCTATGAATATGATATATGAACAAGCATGTAAATAAAAAATAGGAGTTTAGAGATTGATACCAACTCCAAAGCTCCAAAAATGGTGGTCTTTCCACCAAAGCTCCTTGATAGTGATGCATCCCAAAAGTATGTCCATCATTTCCAAGTGCATCTACTACCAAGGCACCGATCCTCTCACGTTTTGTGAGAGCCCTCACCTACATCAAAAGCAAATGGTGGGGGTTTTGGTACCCATATTTCTTGGGTCCACGGGGGTTAGCATAGTGTTGAGGAACCCAAACATTTTTATTAGCAAAATTTAAAACATGCAACTTATCAAAACAAAATTTTGCTAAATGGCCTTTGCGGCCACAATGTGTACACTTGTACACCTTAGGATGCTTATGTGAATGTTTGTGATCGTGATGTGCAACATAAGCATATGCATGATGATGATGTGCATGAGAGGGTGGAGTTTGTTTCTTTGCAAACATGGACTCCAATCTAGAATGGTTGAATGCACACGAGTTCAAAGTTGAACTCAAACAATTAATCCTATTTTTCAAAACATTTACTTCATTTTGATCAATAGAAGTGGTGGCATGTAAAGCATGATCAAAAGTCTTTTTCTTTTTAGAAACATTTTCTTTTCTTTTTCATTTTCAAAAATTTTTCCTTTTAAAATATTATTTTCTTGAAAAACAACTTCTTTTTGTTTTTCCACCAAAATAATTTCATTTTTCAAATTAGTGTTTCCTTCACATAAATCATTCAATTTAGACATAAGGGAAACATTTTCATTTTTCAAAACATTATTTTCTTTTTCTAAGCATGCAATGTTATTCCTAAATGAATCATGTTCTTTATGCATGCAAGCAATATTCTTTTTCAAATTTTTATTTTCTTTCTTAATCATGTCATACTTTTCAAGCAATAGATGACAAAAAGTAAATAGCTCATCATATGACATGTCTACATCCTCATCCTCGGATTCGGTAGTTACCTCAAGGGGGTCATCCCCTTGGACCATGTAGCACATGTTGGAGGTGTTGCTTCCAACATCCGAGTCACTCCCGGCATAATATTGTTCTTTTTCGCCAAGGGAGAGGAGGGTGTTCCACACTACAAAAGCCAAATCAATGTTAGCAACTCTAGATAAATAAACATCATCTAGGGTAGACTTTAAGGCATGAAGGGCTTTTGCATTAGCCTCAAATTCTTACCATCTAAACAATATGCATTATTAGTAGTGGCAAGATATACATGAAAACCTAAGGATTTGAGGTACAAGGACATCTTCACCTTCCATATATGGATGTTAACAATGTCAAACATGGGTGGTGACATGAAGTCCATGGTGTGTGTACAAAATATTGTGATTAGCTAAAAAATGAGGATCTTTAACTCTAGGTTGTTAGACCCAAATCAGAGTACCAAGCTCTGATACCAATTGTAGGTTCACCTAGAGGGGGGTGAATAGGTGATGGCTAATCTAATGGTCACTTAATGGTAAATGATGCAAATAATGCGGAAGCTAAAAGTAATTATGACCTAATTAAAACTTTTACACTAAACACCACGTATAACCAGAGAGTGGTGCCGAATTCCCCGTGAAGGGCTCTGGACAAACTCCTCTAGATTCCCCTTGAATGGGTTGAGGTGCCGCGTTGGCTCTCTTGGTTGAATACAAGTGTTAGCAAACAATCCCACGCAAGTATATCAATTAAGCACAAGGAATATATCAAGCATATAAAGATAGACAATAAAGCAAGCAAGATATAAAAGAGACAAAGAGAGAGAGAGTGAGCAATCGCAAACACAAGGGTATGTTTCGAGGTTCGAGCACACTTGCTCTACATCCCCGCCTTCGACACACGAAGGATTTCCACTATGCAAGATCCCAATGGATCTCTCCTCGGTGCCGCAACACCTACAAGCCCTCGGACTCCCTAGTCCCGTACACACGCAAGCTCACTAGCTCGCTGAGGCCGCACCTCAAAACAACCGAGTCCGCACCCGAACTCAAAACAACGCGGACACACACGTCCGCCTCCTCAAAGTGACAAATGAAGTCTTTGGTGATCACAACACTTTGATCACCTAAAAACAATCTCACTACAACACTCCTATAGGATGAATAGATCAATGGATGCTCAAGTGTTTGTGTGAGAAAACAAGGAAAGAATCTTTGGTGAAAAACTCAAGAAAATCTCTTTTACACTCTTGATAAACTCTCCTTTTAATTGGAAGTATTGGCTCTAATTTTGTAGAGAAAAACCTCTGGAATGAATGGGAAAAACTGGCTCTAAGAGTCTCCAAAATCTTAGCTCCAAACAATGACCAAACCCCCAAATTTATAGGCCAGAAAAATATAGCCGTTGGGGTCTGTCAGAGCTGCCGGTCGACCGGCCCGGTCGACCGCCAATGGTCGGATTTCTGACCGTTGGAGCCACGGTCGACCGGTGCGGTCGACCGAACTTTCCAGAGAGCACTGCTCTCTGGAGCGGTCGACCGGCACGGTCGACCGACGACCAGTACACGAAGGCGTGCACGTTTGTGCACGTCGGTCGACCGACCCGGTCGACCGACTTCAGGACTAGTCGACTATAAAGGTAGGCAAGTCGACTAGCTGAAGCCTGAAAATAGTTTTCTGGGATTAAAAGTTTATCTTTTTGACTTAAATAAAATCCCATAAAATACATAAAAATCTACAAAAATAGTTTAACCAATATACTTTGATATACAAACATGCTTGCACAAAATCAAGGCATGTTATAAAAGATTGGACTATTTTTGTAATATGAAAATATTTGGCTCAAGATAAAAAATGTTTTTCCAAAACAATATTTTCCAAAACATATTTGTCAAATCTTCATCAAATACAAAAACAAGATATACTTTTAAGGCATAGTGTGTATGGATATGATCCACTACACAATCATAATAAAATATCTATGTTTTTGTCATAAAGCTCTAAACTTGGTTTTGGTTAAAAGATAAGTACATGAGAAACACCAAAAACCAAACTTGTATTTTTCCAAAATGAAAAATCTTTTCTAAACCAAAAAATCTTTTATGAAAAGACAAGTAAATCAAGAGTGTGTGTGTGATATAAACTTAAGCAATCCACCAACTACTCTATCCTTTACATTTTATCTAAAACAAAAACAACAAAATCTTATACCTAGACACAAGTCTTCATCTTCTTGAAGTCTTTACTTGAAGGCTTCTCATCTTCTTGACTTGGTCCAAGCTTGATCCAAAAGCTCCTTGGATCACACCGTGCTAGCTCCAAATCTTGATATTTTGTCCTTTGTTGAGCTATGCACCTACTAAGATCTTGATAATGAATCTGTCACTAATTAAACACAAGATCATTAGTAAACATAACTTCATGAGTTGATCATCATCAAAACTAGGGTGATAGGCCTTTGGGCCAACAGATATCATAAGACCCAATGCTTTCAAAGCACCAATAGAGATAAGATTTCTTTTGAGTTGAGGTACATACCTCACCTCCTTCAATTCTCGTACTATCTCATCAACCATCTTGACACTACTGTACCTATCCCTTCTATATTACACGGATGATCATCACCCACGACCGTGTAACATCCATCTAACTTCTCAAAACTAGAAAACCAGGCCCTGTTCGGGCACACAAGATAGGTGACTCCGGTATCGAAGATCCACTCAGCATTATCTGAGTAATCAACAGTAGGAGTAGTAACAGAGAAAGAGAATACCGATGAGTCTGAATCCGATTCATCTGCCTGTGCGAGATTCGCCTTAGTCTTTGACTCCACCTTCTTACCTTTGGCCTTCGGGCAATCAACTTTCTAGTGCCCTAGTTCCTTGCACAAGGCGCACTGATTCCTCTTCAGAACTTTGAAGCCTGATCTGGACTTTGATCTTCCCTGATCATCTCCCTTCCTATTGGAACTTCTGCCTCTTACCGCGAATGCCTCTACTGTTGTGTTCCTCGAAGAAGACAATTTATCCTGTCTCCTTACTTCATAACTCACAAGAGCAGCAGACACCTCACTGTAGTTAAGGAATTTTCTTCCATTGATCATGAAGGTTCACCTAGAGGGGGGGTGAATAGGTGATGGCTAATCTAATGGTCACTTAATGCCAAATAATGCGGAAGCTAAAAGCAATTATGACCTAAACAAATTATTTAAACTAAACACACGTATAACACAAGAGTGTTGCCGAATTCCCCGTGAAGGGCTCTGGACAAACTCCTCTAGATTCCCCTTGAATGGGTTGAGGTGCCGCATTGGCTCTCTTGGTTGAATACAAGTGTTAGCAAACAATCCCAAGCAAGTATATCAAATAAGCACACAATATATATAAGCATGTAAAGATAAACACAATAGAAGCATGCAAGATATAAACAAGAGACAAAGAGAGAGAGAGTGAGCAATCGCAAACACAAGGGATTTGTTTCGAGGTTCGAGCACCCTTGCTCTACATCCCGCCTTCGACACACGAAGGATTTCCACTATGATCGATCCCAATGGATCACCCGGTGCCGCAACACCTACAACTCTCGGACTCCCTAGTCCGTACACACCGCAAGCCTACCGGCTCGCCGAGGCCGCACCTCAAACAAAGAGTTCGCACCCGAACCCGAAACAAGCGAGTCCACACTAGGACCCGAAACAATGCGAACACAACCGTCCGCCTTCTCAAAGAACAAAGTAGAACTTTGGTGATCACAACTCTTGATCACCTAAAATCCTCTCACTACAACACTCCTATAAGATGAATAGCAATGGATGGCTCAAGTGTTTGTGTGAGAAAACTAGGAAAGAGATGGTGGAGAAAAACTCAAAGAATCTCTTTAACACACCTAAATAAAATCTTTCCTTTGATTGGAAGTATTTGCACTCAAATATGTGGAGAAAACCCTTTTAAAAGAATGGGAAAAACTGGCTCAAAGCTCTCCTAAAATCTTAGCTCAAAACAATGACCAAACCCCCAAATTTATAGGCTAGGAAAAACTAGCCGTTGGGGTCTGTCAGACCTGCCGGTCGACCCGCCGGTCGATCGCCAACGGTCAAAAATCCGACCGTTGGAGCCCGCCGGTCGACCCGCCGGTCGACCCAAAAGAACAGAGAGCACTGCTCTCAATTACGGTCGACCCGCCGGTCGACCCGCTCTCAGTTTCGGTCGACCCGCCGGTCGACCCGCCCACTGAACTGCCAGACGTGCACGGCTCTATGCACGTCGGTCTACCGCCCGGTCTACCGATCTGGTCTGTCAGCCAGTTCTGGGTCAGCACTTGGGAGAAAAATTGTTAGAGATAATCTTGTATTTTCTAAAACTTTATTTTTCCAAAACTTTACCAAATACAAAAATAAGATATTTTGAACTTATTAAAGCATAGAGTGTATGGATATGATCCACTACACAATCATGATGAAATATCTATGTTTTTGACATTAAGCTCTAAAAATGATTTTGGTTAAATCATATACATAAGGAAATACCAAAAATCAAAATAGTATTTTTTCACAATGAAAGTCTTTTGTAAAAACAAACTATCAAGAGTGTGTGTGTGATATATACTTGAGCAATCCACAACTACTCTATCCTTTACATTTTATCTAAAAACAAAATCTTACTAAACAAACCTAGACACAAGTCTTGATCTTGAAGTCTTCCCTTGAAGTCTTCTCATCATCTTGACTTGGTCCAAAAGCAATCCAACGAGCTCGACTCCTCTTGAGTACTTGATGTGATCTTGATGCATAGGCTCGTGAATCAACCGGTGCTAGCTTCAAAACTTGTCTTAAAATCCTTTGTTGAAACTCCACACCTACTAAGATCTTGATAACAAATCTGTCACTAATTAAACACAAGATCATTAGTAAACATAACTACACGAGTTGATCATCATCAAAACTAGAGTGATGGGCCTTTGGGCCAACAATCTCCTCCTTTTTGATGATAACAAAACTCATGAAGTTATATATGCATAGATTAAAGTAAAGCTCCAAGGAAGCTCCCCCTTAACTCATGCATAAACAATAAATAATAAATATGCAATGAAGGCACATAAACATGTATGCAAATGAAGGAGATAAGCATGCTAATCAAGTATAATACAAAATCATAAAATCTTTTTCTCCTATTTGCAAAACAAAACATATATGCATAAACATAAATCTTTTAATAAAAACATGCATATATAGCAAATACCTCTCCCCCTTTTTGTCAATCATCAACAAAGGGTTTAAGGTAAAACAAAATCATCAAATCTTTCTCCCCCTTTTTGTCATAAACAAAGAGATCAATAAGGGGTCAAATCAAACATATCAAAAAGATTATATGCGATATACATTCATGAAGAGGAAGACGCTAAGTTAGCTTCCCTACACATATGCATTACATGAAGAAGGGATGACATGCCCCAATTCACATAACACATATTATGTAATGCATAAGAGGAGATGTGAAGCTCCCCCTACACACGTGTACCACATAAAGAAGAGTTGTCAAGCTCCTCAATATACAATACACTCAACATGAATCTATATGTAGAAGAGATGTTAAGCTCCCCTTGCATATAGGCAATATAGATCAAACATTTTTTTTTGATTTTTCTTAAAGAAAATTTTAAAGGTATCAGAGCTTTTGTAAAACAAACAAATTTAAGATACCAAATGAAAATAATCATTATTGTAAATCATATTGATACAATTGAAATTTAACAAATATGAAGTTGAAACATATTGATACCAATAGCAAACATAATGATCAAAAAAAATTTTATTTTTCATCATAAACTTTGTGCTTTTAAAAATGTGAACCAATTGTAAGTTAAGCACATGAAAATCATATATATGTATGAAATGAATATACCAATTGACATTGATACATACATATATAAGAAAACAAACAATGAGTATATACAAAAATTATCAATTTAGATACCAATTGAAAGAATCCAATGATACCAATTGACATAACAATAAGATCAAGTGTATATCTCATATAACTACCAACCTTCATATGATCAAGATAGAAGATTTTCAATGAAGCATACAAGGCATAATCGCCCATCCATCCTCCCATAGATGGTAGGGGTTTTCAAAAATTAGATTTGAAAATATTTTAGCAATGAAAATCACTACCAATGAAGAACAATAACTAGTTAAAATAATTTTTGAAAAACTAGTTAAAGATCCTTCAAAAACATGAAGTCATATGTTTTTCATGAATTATACTAAATACATAAAAGTTCAAGCACTCATAGTCCATAAAGTTCAAAATTATCTTGAAAAGTAAAAGATGAGTGTTCAAAGGTTATGTAAATGGCATTTTCATGAAAATAGTCATTAAGGCTCAAAATGATCAAGACAATTTTTTCATTTTATTTTATCAAACAAAACATGAAAATTCATTTTTCATAAAACAAAACATACTTCTAGGTATATGTATGATTTATCCAATCCTAACAATACACATACATATCCCAAACATAAAAGAGTCTAATCAAATGTATTTGCATGAAGGCAAGAGACTCACGGGTATACATGTATATTTATTAGATTTGAATTAATAATACATATACATGAAGTAAAATCATAAAATTGGCAAAGCATGTATAAATGATAGAATCATCAAAACTAGTCTATATATATGCATATAGTGGGTACAAATGAGCATGAAGTGCAAAAGTATATAAAACAATGTAGCTCACTATTTGTACATGTATAATACAAGTTTTGATAAAAACTACATCTAAGCATGGTATTACCACATGAAGCACATAAAACAAATAAAGCATGATCATACTAAAAATATCATGAATGAACAAGCATGAACATAATAAAATGGGAGTTTAGAAATTGTTACCAACTCCAAAGCTCCAAATATGGTGGTCACCCCACCAAAATCTCCTTGATAGTGATGCATCCAATATGTGTCCATCAAATCCATTTGCATCCACCATCAAGGCACCATTCCTCTCACGTCGTGTGAGAGCCCTCACCTACATCAAATACACAAGGTTGGGGTTTTGGTACCCATATTTTCTTGGGTCCTTTGGGATTAGTCTTGTAAGGAACCCAAAATTTTTTATTATTAGCAAAATAAAATGATGCAACTTGTCATAACAAAATTTTGCTAAATGGCCTTTGCGGCCACAATGTGTACATATGTACACCTTAGGATGCTTATGTGTAGGAGTGTGATCATGTTGTGCAACATAAGCAAATGCATGATTATGATGTGCATGAAGATGAGGAACTTGTTTCTTTTGAAACAATGATTCCAACCTAGAATGATTGAATGCACAAGAGCTCAAGGTAGAGCTCAAATTATTCATTTTATTTTCAAATCTTTAATCTCATTAGTGGTGGCATGTAAAGCATGATGAGATAAAGAATCATTTTTCTTTTTCTTTTGAAAAACATTTTCTTTTTCTTTTTCAACAAATCTTCTTTTTAAAGATTTATTTTCTTGCAAAATAATTTCCTTTTGTTTTCCCACCAAAATATTTCATTTTTCAAACTTGTGTTTCCTTCACAAAGATCATTCAATTTAGACATGAGGGAAACATTCTCATTTTTCAAAATTTCATTTTCTTTTTCTATGCATGCAATCTTAGATTTAAATGAATCTTGTTCTATATGCATGCAATCAAATTTCTTTTTCAAATTTTTATTATCTTTCTTAATCATGTCATATTTCTCAAGCAATAATTGACAAAATATAGTAAGGTCATCATATGACATGTCTTCATCATCGGATTCAGAGTTTACCTCAAGGGGGTTATCCCCTTGGACCATATAGCACTTGTTGAAGGTGTTGCTTCCAACATCCGAATCGCTCCCGGCATAATATAGATCCTTTTCGCCAAGGGAGGTGATGATATTCCAAGCTACAAAAGCCGAATTAACATTAGCAACCCTAGATAAATAATCATTATTTAGAGTTGACTTTAAAGCATTTAGGGCTTTTGTATTAGCCTCAATGTACTTGCTATCATTAACATATGAATCTTTAATAGTAGCAAGATAAACATGAATGCCTAGGGCTTGAGGTACATAGACATCTTAACCTTCCAAATTTGGATGTTAAGAATGTCAAAGGTGGGTGGTGACATGAAGTATATGGTGTGTGTACAAAAAAAATGTGATTAGCCTAAAAATGAGGATCTTTAACTCTAGGTTGTTAGACCCAAATCAGAGTACCAAGCTCTGATACCAATTGAAGGTTCACCTAGAGGGGGGTGAATAGGTGATGGCTAATCTAATGGTCACTTAATGCCAAATAATGCGGAAGCTAAAAGCAATTATGACCTAAACAAATTATTTAAACTAAACACCACGTATAACACAAGAGTGTTGCCGAATTCCCCATGAAGGGCTCTGGACAAACTCCTCTAGATTCCCCTTGAATAGGTTGAGGTGCCGCGTTGGCTCTCTTGCTTGAATACAAGTGTTAGCAAACAATCCCAAGCAAGTATATCAAATAAGCACACAATATATATCAAGCATGTAAAGATAAACACAATAGAAGCATGCAAGATATAAACAAGAGACAAAGAGAGAGAGTGAGCAATCGCAAACACAAGGGACTTGTTTCGAGGTTCGAGCACCCTTGCTCTACATCCCGCCTTCGACACACGAAGGAATTCCACTACGATCGATCCCAATGGATCACCCGGTGCCGCAACACCTACAATTCTTGGACTCCCTAGTCCGTACACACCGCAAGCCCACCGGCTTGCCGAGGTCGCACCTCAAACAAAGAGTTCGCACCCGAACCCGAAACAAGCGAGTCCACACTAGGACCCGAAACAATGCGAACACAACCGTCCGCCTTCTCAAAGAACAAAGTAGAACTTTGGTGATCACAACTCTTGATCACCTAAAATCCTCTCACTACAACACTCCTATAAGATGAATAGCAATGGATGGCTCAAGTGTTTGTGTGAGAAAACTAGGAAAGAGACGGTGGAGGAAAACTCAAAGAATCTCTTTTAACACACTCTAAATAAAATCTTCCCTTTTTATTGGAAGTATTTGCACTCAAATATGTGGAGAAAACCCTTTTAAAAAATTGGGAAAAACTGGCTCAAAGCTCTCTTAAAATCTTAGCTCAAAACAATGACTAAACCCCCAAATTTATAGGCTAGGAAAAACTAGCCGTTGGGGTCTGTCAGACCTGCCGGTCGACCTGCCGGTTGACCCGCCGGTCGATCGCCAACGGTCAAAAATCTGACCGTTGGAGCCTGTCGGTCGACCCGCCGGTCGACCCAAAAGAACAGAGAGCACGGCTCTCAGTTACGGTCGACCCGCCGGTCGACCCGCTCTCAGTTCCGGTCGACCCGCCGGTCGACCCGCCCACTGAACTGCCAGACGTGCACGGCTCTGTGCACGTCGGTCTACCGCCCGGTCTACCGCCCGGTCTACCGATCTGGCCTGTCAGCCAGTTCTGGGTCAGCACTTGGGAGAAAAATTGTTAGAGATAATCTTGTATTTTCTAAAACTTTACCAAATACAAAAACAAGATATTTTGAACTTATTAAAGTATAGAGTGTATGGATATGATCCACTACACAATCATGATGAAATATCTATGTTTTTGACATTAAGCTCTAAAAATGATTTTGGTTAAATCATATACATAAGGAATACCAAAAATCAAAATAGTATTTTTCCAAAATGAAAGTCTTTTGTAAAAACAAAACTATCAAGAGTGTGTGTGTGATATATACTTGAGCAATCCACCAACTACTCTATCCTTTACATTTTATCTAAAAATAAAATCTTACTAAACAAACCTAGACACAAGTCTTGATCTTGAAGTCTTCCCTTGAAGTCTTCTCATCATCTTGACTTAGTCCAAAAGCAATCCAACGAGCTCGACTCCTCTTGAGTACTTGATGTGATCTTGATGCATAGGCTCGTGAATCAACCGGTGCTAGCTTCAAAACTTGTCTTAAAATCCTTTGTTGAAGCTCCACACCTACTAAGATCTTGATAACAAATCTGTCACTAATTAAACACAAGATCATTATTAAATATAACTACACGAGTTGATCATCATCAAAACTAGAGTGATGGGCCTTTGGGCCAACAGATCAATGTAAGAGTAAAGGTCTCATACTCTTCCCTAGGAAGAGAATTCAATAAGATTACCGCCTTATCATCTTCATTGGTCTTCACATCCACATTAACTAGATCTGTAAGAAGCTTTGTATAGCGATTTAAGTGTTCATTGATGGAGCAACCTCTTTGCATCTGAAAACTATAAATCTTACTCTTCAACTGCAACCACGATTCTATGTTTTTCGTCAGATATTTTTTCTCCAGGATCTCCCACAGCTGCCTTGCAGATGTCTCATGTAACACATGATACTTGATGTCTTGTGTCAGACAAGACCTAATCAAGCGACACGCCGTACAGTTCATCTTGTCCAATCTTCTTTCGTTGTTGATATGCACTTCTTCTCTAACCGTAGAGTGTCTTCGTGGTTTGATGCCATCAGCGCATCCATCATCTTACACCTCCACATACCGAAGTTGTTCGTGTCGTTGAACTTCACCACATCAATTCTCAGCGGATGTGGATTCATGGATTTACCTTCTCTAACCATCTTCTCAACTGATTCCTCAAAATAATGCAGAAACAAACGGAGTTAGATAAAACAAATTAGATAAAGACAAGATCTTTACCTCCACGCGAACCCTCGAAGAGTTTCTGAAACTATCTACTCTTTCAAATTGATTTCTCGAGCAATCTACACGTTGTTTTGAGATTGACACACAATCTCACAAACAGTCCCAACGCTGATCCGAGATCGATACACGATCTCCGCCAAACAGCAACTGATGGCCTTGAATCAACACACTATCCCATGATGAACCTGGGATGCTCTGATACTGACTGTTGTGCGCAGGATAACCTCTCTGAGGAATCTACCAATGAGGTAGAGACTTGATGTTGCCGGAGATGTAACTAACACGACGAGAACAGAAAATAATAGAGAAAAGCAATCAACACAGTATTTAACGAGGTTCGGCAACGTGCCTACATCCTCGGGGCAAGGGGAGAGAGATCTTATTAATTCAGTAATCAATACAAACTAATACAGAGGGATGCTTGAGAGAACTTTAAGGGATGCAATACATGAGGGCTCTAGCCCTTCTTTATAGCCACAGAGTCCCTGGGTTTAAGGAAACCCCGGTTGAATTCTATCCCAACCAGAAAGGAATCCGAATCCAGAAAGGAAAGCCAAAACACGTCTATCGGTCGACCGACCCATGTCCACGGTCGACCAGGCGGTCGACGGACCCAAATCGAGAGCAACCTGCTTTTAGTCAGTCGACCGAGCGGTCAACCGCTCCTTGCCTCGGTCGACCGGACAGTCTACCGGGCTAACCCTGTGCATGTCGTGCACACCGGTCGACCAGGCGCATCGACCGACCTTCTCCACCGGTCGACTGTGCGGTCGACCAGGAGCGTATCCTATCCTGCTCAATGCATCGTCTTACTCCTTTGTCTTCCGATCTCTGTGCTACCTTCTTCCATCTCCTCTATCTTCTCTCTCCTTACATCTCTAGTGGCATGAATATTTGGGCTAGGTTGCTCTCCGACTTTAGGAATAACCTTACACTCTGAAGAAAACCTGAGAAAGATTTTTATGTCTTGAGCTAATTGGCTTTCCTGCTCAAGAGTCTCAATATTGTGGGAGTGAATTAATATTGCTCGCTGAATGTCTGACCTCAACCCAGAATGATACCTAGATATAGCTTGGTAGGAGTCTTCTTGCACCTCACAACATAGGGTTAGGTCATCAAATTCAGTAGTATAGTCCTGAATTAACCTGCTACCCTTACAAAGGCTGTACACTTTATCTAATAGGTGATGTTTATAGGAATCGGGAAGGTATTTTTTCTTAAGTTTTTGTTTTATTTTCTCCCAAGACTCTATAGAAGCCCAACGCCTAGCGTACTCTTTCATTGAAATCCAATAAATCCTATTTGACCCTGTAAGTCTCATCCTAGCAAACTAAACAATACTTTCTTCTGTGAACCTATACCATCAAAGTAGTAATTAATTTTGTCATCCTATAATTTTGGGTCAAGGATACCATCAAATGGGTTACCTATCTTAATCCTATAAATTTTATCATCTTCATTAATCCTAGGTCTGCTAGTATTGTTATTCCTTCTCCTATTATTGCGGTTATCCCTGCGAGTTTCGTGATTCTTTAAAGTTTTCTCTTTAGAGTTACTTTTTAACCCGTTTATTCTAAGCTTTAAATCATGAAGATCCTTAAGAATTAGACTAGTTTGGCCTCCATATATAGGTGATCAGGGGAATAAGTTCTACCACTATGAAAGAGCATGCACTATCTAAGATGCAAATGTAGTACACACAATCACACGGATGCAACAGTTTTCTACGTGTCATTAAATGCGTGTACTATATGATCAAACGAAATATTTTTCTAATAACTTCTAAAATGATGATATAGAAAAATAATTTCTTAAAGTGATTATGTATCAGGAAGCAATATATGCAATTAACAACAACAAATATAACTCACAACCACTACAAGTTCACAAGAGATATGTAAAATATCGCAAAAGCAAGATGTGAGTTTAGAATATACCTAAAGGCGGTTGAAAAGAACCAATATCCAGTAGTAGCACCAAATAAATTGTGTAGAGGTTGAATCTGTTGCCCAAAGTTACGATATACTTACAGTATCTCGGGGACTCAGCTGCAGATCCGACTCTTCAGATAGATCTTGAATCAGACCCTGAATGAGCCTGAAATGAGCTCTAATCAAACAGCATCTGCTGCAAGAACAATGCAACTCAGTCAGATCTGATGATGTTAGCAAGGCTCGGGTGACATCAGCGGCGGCTCGGGTGGCTCGGTCGGTTCAGGGTCAGCTCAGGTTGGCTCAGTGGAGCCGATGACGTCAGCTCTGAGTCGATGACATCTCGGGTCAGGTTTGACTGCGAGCGGGTTGGGTTACTTCACGGGTCAGGTTGGATCACAGTTAACGGGTGGGGTCGGGTTGACTGTAGGTTTGACAATTAAACCCAACAATCAAAATTGAGTGAATTCGAGTTTAGTAAGATCTGATGATCCACCAAACCCAACCCAACTTTTGAACCCGAAACCCACTTCCTTTCTTCTTCCCCGATCGAGTGCAGTTAGGGTTTACCCTTGGTGGTGGCGGTTGTGGAAGATGGCGATAGAAACAAGACGAAGGCGATGAGAACGAGTCACGGAGACAAAGTCAGAGGATCTGAGGCAAACGACGACGGGAATCTGGCGGTGGATGACAGCAAGGTTGAAGTTGGCATCGACGAGGAGTTTTAACGGCAGCGGAGGGGAGCTCGAGGTGGTTCTCAGTGGCGAGGACACAGTGGCAGTGGTCTTCGAGGGCGAAGAAAAGGTCGTTGGTGTCGTGTGTATCTGCTAAAGTTGGTGGACTTGTGTTGTCGTGATTGGTGCCGTCCGTGGACTGATGTAGTCGGTGGTCTGAGATCTGGCAGTCTCATCAGGCGGCAGTGGCGTGGCGGTGATGGAGGAAGTCCGGCGAGGTCGTCGAAGGGGCTTGTGTACAGCGAAAGAGGGCGGGAGATTGTCTTGGCTCTGGGAAGACGATGAACAATCGTCTTTTCTTTTCTTTTATTTTATTTTCCTTTTCTTTTTCCTTTTTTTAAAATCTGGTTTAGGATTTTAGATTTTTTTTTTTTGAAACTAGAGAACTGAAAAGGGAGAGAGAAAAGATCTAGGGTTTTGTAGAGGAGGAGACTAGTTTTTTTTCTTTTATAGAAGGGAAAATTTTGTGGAGGACAAGAAGAGCAGGAATTTTAGCTCTAATATCAAAATGATGCAGAACGAAGGGGAAGGAAATTAGGTTTTAGGAAAAAGAGGAGAATAAAGATAAAGCATTGGCTTCACCATCAAGAAGATCTCTCCCCCACTCTATACTTCATTATGCAAAGATTCACAACAAAGTAAATAACTTGCGATACCAAAAGTTTTAATTTCTAAATCAACTGAACTGCTAAAACAACCACATGTCTTAGTCTTATATAGGCCTCATACGAAAGACAACTCCCATCATAACTAATATGGAACTTAAATAAAGAGAAAAATGAGGCTAACCTAAATTAAATAATAAAAGAACCTAAATAAAAAAATAACAAATAGTGATTCCTGTTACCTGTCTTCAAGCCATCCCATGTATGGTACCTTTTCTCCTCAGTTCCTTATTATAAATTTGGTCGACAAATTTATCTTCCATGATGAGCTTGGACTGTAGAGGAATTAGTTGCATAGTAATAGAAAAGAGAATTCTTGGACTGTCTTTTGATCATTTATGATGTTCATTTGCCCCAAAATGTGTAATGTGACCCGTTAGTTTGTTAACCTAAAATGTAATTTCATTGCAGTTATTACTTTCATAAATATACTCTCTAAGGATAAGTTTTTTCTTTTTCTTTTTTTTTTTTATGACCACATGACAAGAATTCTTTTTCATCCCTCCTGATTTTAACCAGTTTTAAATAGTGGGGATGACAAGATTGTAATTGAACTATCCACTCAAAAATCCAACCATATCAAAAGTTTACATTACTAGAAAAAGCTTCCTCTTGTTAGAGTTGTTATGGTTGTTGTAGTTGTAGTTGTTTATCATGTTCTATGATAACAAAGTGTTCAGATATTTAAGTAAACAAAAACAAGCAATGATTCCAGAATTCCTACAGTAAGCAAACCCTGCTATATATATCCAGAAAAGAAATAGCATCAATGAATCAATAGAGTCCAAATTGTCAGTTAAATAACCTAAATGTTGAATAATGTAGTCACAATCTGTGTGTCTTGCTAGCTTCTAAATGGAATTAGCAATAAATGATATTTTTATTAAGTCCTAAAAGATTATTAGAGAACTAAAGAGTCATACCTGTGTATACAATGAGGATGGGCTGAACTCAACACATATTTTTAGATTACTCTTAAGGTTTATGATACTCAAAATATTTCATTAAATTCTAATTGAGAATGCTTTGGGACCATTTTGGTCATCCTAAATCACTGGGAAAAATTACATTTCTATTATCTTCTCGCTGGTGAATTTCGAGGAAAGAAAATATGCTAAAATATTAGAAGAAGATGAGTTACATATTTTGATAGAATTGGAGAGTTAGGAATATGAGAAAGTAGAATATTCCAGGCGACTGATGAAGGGGATGATTATGCATCATTCTTTATTAGAATTAATGGAATATTTTGACTATTGTTGGTCTAATCAAAACTAAAAGGACTAATTTTGCTGTAACTTAAACAAATTGATGTATTAAGATTGTTGAGGCATCATGGTTTGCTCTTTGAACCTGTAATGCATAGAGTAAGCTCATGTTTGGAACTGTGAACTGCTACATGTGGTGGAGATTTTCCACGCGAGCGATCGCATGGTCGATTCACACTACAATCGAGAGTATGAAAGTAGGGAACGTATGAGTAAAAAGAATGCATAACGCAGAAAAGGAGAGACACACACAAGATTTTACGTGAAAACTCAAATCGGGAAAAAAAACACGGGGAGGAGAAGAATCCACTAGTTACAAGATTTACAGAGATTGCGTGATTATATGCCAGAGTTTAGTATTGGGTTTTTTCTCAGAAAAAGAAAAAGAGATCATCCCCCTTTCTCGCTGGAGGAGAAAGTATATTTATAGTTGATCTGATCTGCATGCATGAGGGCGGATGGTAAAGGCGTGATCCTCGTAATCGCATGATCTGTACGTATTGATTTGTTATAACAACTGTGATAATTGGCGCTGGTTGTTGGGATTGCATGCAGCGAAATTCGCCTCGTTTATAACCACCCAGGCCAGAAGATGTGACACGTTATGAGCGTGGGGAAGATTTGGTTACATAAAGGTTGGTGGAGATCATGAATGATCTGTTGCTGTGGTGTAATTGCAGGTGAAGATCAGGGTCTGTTGCCATAGCTGTCTTATGCGGAGCTGAAGTCTCCGGAATGGAGGAATCTTCAGGATGGCTAAGAGCATTAGAGCTGCCAGTATGAAAGTATCCTCGGGGAGGAGAGTGGCTTCTAGAATGACTCCAGAGTGATGGAAGCTCCTGATTGTTAGGACACGTTTCATCATTTCATGAGGATCAAATTTTGATCTCTACAGTGCAACATGTTTCACAGTTCTAATTTCGGCCCATTTATTCGTCAGGCTTTTGAAAACTGTTACATTCTTGCATAAAAATCCAAAGAGATGCATTATTTCACCGTAACAGAGTCCAAATCACAAAACATATTTTATGAATTATCAGTAACTATACTCGATTTAGGGCCCAGTTCCAAGCACATTCAAACACCCCCGCAGCGAGAGGCTCATTTAGTTAGCCGACTATAAAACCTCCCCCCACATTGTAATAGCAGGGATGAGAGCCTTGTTTCTGGAAATACACATTTCGTTGGAGGACACCGTTGGATGTACTGGTTATGGACTCTCTTCTTAAACTTCCATCATTAGCGGGTGAGGCCATAATTTCTAGAATATATTTCACAGTGTAGGTTTCAGCCCTTCACTATAGATTGGCTAAACTGGGCTGGACCTAATGGATATATACACAAACAAGATTCGGCTTCGAACGGCTCATTCACATCCATGACCTTAAATGCTGATGTCCATTCACTACATGGCCATTTGGAAATAAATAGGAAGCTGCAAAACTGATTTCTTGAGAAATCAATCTTTATCTTCTGATACCACAAAAGAGAGAATAATGTGGCATGTTGGCCTCAAATTTCTGCTTTCCTGCCCAAAATATTTGGAAAGAAATAACATTTCCAGAATGGAAAGTGGAAAGTACGGGTTTTTCCTTTGCTAACTATTAGAATAGAAATAGTGTTGGGGTAGCATAGGATTTTTCTTTATTTTAATTTTCTACTCCAAGTTGAATATTGTGTGTTATTCTAGTCTTATTAGGATTAGAATCATTAGATGTTCTCTTATCATGTAATTGTAATGCCATATTTGAAACATTGCCTGCATCAATAATAATATACGGTCTTCTCTTCATCTTCTTCACGTAACATGGCATCAGAACAAAAAGCCCTAATCCTAGCTTTTTTGCCTTTTCTTTAAAAAATAAATACAGTATTGGTCACTGTGAACAGTATTGTGTCGCCTTGAAAATCAGTTATGGTATTTTGATCATTACTCAGCCGTTTGGAGTCCGATTTGAGTCATTTTGAAAGCGTTAGATTCGTGGGAGGCTCTTCTACTACTTTGTTATTTTTATTTAATGATATTCATTACATCTGGTGATTATAGTTGTTGATGTTTGTGTTAAGATTTTGCCTTATTTTCAAGAGGAGATGATGGTCCAAGAAAATCGAATCGAGTTGGAGAAGATGGCTTGAAGCAGATAAAGCAAACAAGAAGTGTGGTTTAGTAGACTTATAATGTTTATAAATCGATTAACGCATAAGACCAGTCAACTAGTAACCGACTAAGACAGATATAGAAGCAGAAACAGAGAGGAATCATTATAGTCAATTATATAGTTTATAAGTCGACTAATGGCAGGGATTAGTCGACTAATTATCAGGATAATTCGACTAATCGAGGCATTTCCTGAAGCAGAATCAATCTCCTTTCCAAGCTTTGGTTTTTTGTCTATAGAGTGCGAATATGATTCAGTTTCTATTCAATTAAGATTTATTTCTAAAGATTAAAGGTATAGAATCTTCTACATCAAGAAGATCAACTCCTAATAGGATTGATCAAGATTCTTCAAGTTTTCAATGGCCAAGATCATCTCAAAGTCTAAGGAATTATATGTTAAAATCTTATAAATAAAAGTTGTACCCAGCATCGTAAATTAATATCTCAAGCAAAGAAGATCAGAAGGAAGCCAAGAAAGAGAGGAGCAATGTGAATGTGCATAGAGATAAGATAATACTCTTATAATCTAGGTTTAGATTAAGGAGGAAGATGAATACTCTTGTTACATCAGAGAAATTTTAGATCTCTTTGTATCAAGTTTATATAAAATTCTCTCAAGTTCTCTTCCCGTGGCCGTAGGCCAAGTTTGGGCCGAACCACATTAAATTCTCATGTTATTTTTATCATTCTTTTGTCTAGGTAGTGTTAGTTTGCTTTACAATAATTTCTTTTTGCAAGTATCATCATATTGTCAAGTCCGCAAACGTCGATCCGGAAGTAAAATTGATATCATAGCGTGATTTGTTACAACAATTGTTATCAGAGCATATCAATTCGTGACAGTTTGGACTTCTCTGCTAATAATCTATCTGCTTGTCGGTTCTTTCCATTGTTTCTTATGGCTGAATATAAGGATGGTCGAGGAAACACTACCTTTGGTACTTTTGCTGACGAATATGCGCTCTATCAAAATCTGAGTATAATTTTCTCTGATTCAAAAGATGAATTCAGTCTCTACCACTTCAGACATTGCTACTTTGGCACATTCATATTTTTTTTGTTAGAAGTTCATCACCTTCATCCTGAATCATTGATTCTAGTGCGTCAACCCACATGACATGTAAATCTACAGTTTTTTTTTCATTTTCACATAACATCTTCTGCCTTTTTATATATTTTTTTACTAATGGTAGTTCCAAACGTAATAGTGGAACTGTCACTGTCAATCTCACTTTTTCTCTCCTACTCATTGATGTTAATTAGATTCCACAAGTTCTTTTAACTTGTATCTATGAGTTGTTGACCAAAACTCTTTAGTGTTCTATAACTTTCCTCTGTCATCACCTTTAGACGAAGAAGGTGATTGGGGGGGATATGAGCAAGATGTTCTATATTATCCTCAATGCATAATCACCCTAAAGTAGGCGCTTCTGCTCTGGTATGTGATAAGTCTGTGATCCAGTGATAATTTTATTTAGGATGCATATTTAAATTCATCAAATCGCTGTTTCTTCTGTTAAGGATATCTCTTAGATTAGAGTGTGAGTCGTGTCAGTTTGGTAAATATCATAAAACTTTATTTTCATTAGAGTAGTTAATCGATGAAGCTCCATTTGAAGTTATTCACCCTAATATTAGGGTCCTAGTCGAGTTAAAATATGTCTGATTTTTCTTGTTTTATAACTTTTATTGATGACTATTCTCATATGACTGGTTACTTTTATAAAGATCACTCTAAAATTCTCTCTATTTTTTCAAAAATTCATAAAGAGATTAATACTCAAACCTAACTGTTCGCTTAAATTTTACGATCTGATAATGCTTTAGAATATGTGCAAAATGCTATCAAGATTATTGTATTTCTAATGGCATATTTCATCAAAAACTTCATGTGCTCATACACCTCAACAGAACAATGCTGCTGAAAGAATCAGTTATTTGATATTGCCCAGATACTAATGATTAATGTGCATGTCTCAAGTATTTTTGGGCTGGCATAGTCCTTACTGTTGTCACTTAATTAATAGAGTTTTTTTTTTCTATTTAGATGGCAAAACTCTTTCATGTTTTTATCCTTAAAAACAACCATTTGAGTACCTCCAAAATTTTTGGGTTTGTGTGTTTTGTTCAAATTCTCGAAAAAGGGCATGATATATTAGATTCTTGAGCAGTTAGGTATATATTTTTAAGATATTCTTGGATACAAAAAATATATCATTGTTGAAGGTCCCATCAGCAAGAAGTATGTGATTTGTGCGGAAATCACTTTTTTGAGAACACACCTTGCTTTTTAGCCTTTATGAGTTCCACTACAAAATTTAATCACTCATGTTACTCTTTCTGTATCACTAGAAGACTCACCTCTAC